>WNWK01017228.1:0-42917 GCA_009830355.1 Cherax destructor | reverse complement strand
CCTTTTTTTCTTCCCACTGCTCTCCTTCCCCCCTTTCATCTTTGTCTCACTTAAAGCCAAGACATCCAGCTTCTTTTCATTCATAACATCTACCTCATCTCTTTCTTATCATTCGACAACATCCACGCACATTCAGACATCCCACTTGCGGTTTTCTTCTTTTTCTTTTAGTAAATCTATACAGGAAAAGGGGTTACTAGCCCATTGTTCCTGACATTTTAGTTGACTTTTACAACATGCATGGCTTACGGAGGAAAGATTCTTATTCCACTTCCCCATGGATATGAAAGGAAAAGCAATAAGAACAAGAACTATTAAGATAAAATCAAAGAAAACTCAGATGAGTGTGTATACATATATGTGTATATGTATGTGTAGTGTGACCTAAGTGTAAGTAGAAGTAGCAAGACGTACCTGAAATCTTGCATGTTTATGAGACAGAAAAAAGACACCAGCAATCCTACCATCACATAAAACAAATACAGGCTTTTGCTTTACACTCACTTGGTAGGACGGTAGTACCTCCCTGGGTGGTTGCTGTCTACCAACCTACTACTACTACCACACTTACCACATAGATATTCTCTCATATCTAGGCCCAAATTTACCACTCACACCTTATCTGAGTGAGCTAAGCTCATGCTGTAGAACAACGGCACGGACCCAGGCTTCAGACACATAGAACAATGGTACGGACTCTCGAGTGGTTAAGAGATAAAGAATCTGACAGTGGGAGTTGTCACAGATGCTTTTTACTGATGACACTGTGCTTTTGGGAGATTCTGAGGAGAACTTAGACATTGGTGAACGAGTTTGGAAGGGTATGTAAAGGAAGGAAATTAAAAGTGAATGTAGGAAAGAGCAAGGTGATAAGGATAACAAAAAATTTAGGTAATGAAAGATTAGGTATCAGATTGGAGGGAGGGAGTATGGTGGAAGTGAATGTATTCAGATATTTTGGAGTGGACTGGTCAGCAGATGGGTCTATGAATGATGAGGTGAATCATAGAATTGATGAGGGTAAAAAGGTGAGTGGAGCACTGAGGAGTCTGTGGAGACAAAGAACGTTATCCAAGGAAGCAAAGAGGGGAATGTATGGAAGTACAGTGGAACCTCGGCTTACGAGTGTCCCACCATATGAGTTTTTCAGGATTCGGCCGATTTTTTGTTTCTGGATACGAGCAAAACTTCAGGATGCGAGTTTCCCCCTCAAGGGAGGTTCGACTCTTGATCTAGGGAATTGTATCTGTGCTCCAGTTCCCTAAATTAATAATAATAATAATAATAATAGTAATAATAATTATTATAATACATAATAATAATAATAATAATATTAATAATAATAATAATATAGTAATACAGTGGATCCTCGGTTTTTGTGATTAATCCGTTCCAGAGAGTCTGACGAAACCCGAAAATGACGAAAACCGAAATAATATTTCCCATAAGAAGTAATGTAAATCCAATTAATCTGTTCCAGAGGGAGGCGAGTTTATTGTTTGGAGACATGACAAAATTCTTCACTATGATGTTAGTATCAACTCTACAGATTATTTATCTATCACAATTCAATTCATCTAATATGACATAATAAACAATATTAATAACATAGAGACATGATACATGCTCTAGAATTAATAAAATATGTCATTACGTATGTGACTAGTGGTGGTGGTAGTGTTGTTGTTTTGGGTTTATCAGGGCCACTGACAGCATAAGCCTTGTAGTGGTGGTGGCCACTAGTCACATTGAAACAATGTAAGTAATTTATAAATAAGAAATATTTACACTTTATAAATAAGAAATATTTACACTTTATAAATAACAAATATTTACACTTTATAAATAAGAAATATTTACACTTTATAAATAAGAAATATTTACACTTTATAAATAAGAAATATTTACACTTACCTTGGAGGAGATACTGGCAGAGGGTGGCCTATGTTGTTAGTGGCCCTATATACCTCCAACAACATTGGAAGAGTTAGTTTCGTGTCGCTTAACTTACTTGCTATACTGTTAATGCTACACTTTATCGCTGGCTGGCACTATAGCCTTTATTGACTCCTGCTGCTTTAGTATCGTACATATCGTAGAATCACTGAAGAAGGCACATTCTCTCCTCTCTCTTCCTCCTCTACTTTTGTACTTTGCTACGAGTTCTTTCTTGAATTCTATTGTGTTTCTCACCTTCTTTACCAAAGGGCTGGCACTAGGAGCTTTCTTTGGGCCCATGGTGGCTTATTTAGCAGTCATCCACAATAAACAAACGCAAAAAACAATGGATTATTGTGAAATGTTTCGTATGACCTTGCAGGGTAATGTTCACTCGTTGAGAAACAATGCCACACTGACTCAGAATGCGTGTGTGAGAGGCTTTGTGTGTGCGCAGCACTCGGACATGTTCCGTACGACTGACAAAACACAAGGGGATTAATGAAAACAGAAACCATATTTTGACAAAAAAAGTCGGCAGTAACTGAAAATGACGAAATCAGAGGGTAACGAAAACTGATGGTCCACTGTATATATATTATTGTAACCATGAACGAGTGGTATTGATCAATAACTACACTGCACTAGCCAGGGGTCGAACCCATGATGCTTTGGCCCGCCTTATGGTGAGCGAAAACACATGACGCTCTAGTCTACTGAACCACACAATCCCTAAAGAGTAGCGCATCCAGTAAGACTGAATGTTGTACTCACTAACCAAGGACATACGGTGGTGTGGACACCTCTAAGCTAATTTCATTCTACTCCTTGTTTGGTGTACTAGCTCAACAAGCAGTATAGTATTATACAGTGGTCCCTCGGTTTTCGCCGAAAATTCGTTCCAGAATGCTGCTCAAGTGCCATTACCGAACGAATTTACTTCCTTAAGAAATAATGTCACGTAGATTAGTCTATTTCAGACCCCCAAAAATACACTTGCAACAGCACTTACGAAAATACACTTACATAAATGTTCGAGTTTGGAGAGGCACGAAAACCGAGGGACCACTGTATTATTGTAACCACGAACGAGTGGTATTGATCAATAACTGCACTGCACTAGCCAGGGGGTTGAACCCATGATGCTTTGGACCGCCTTATGGTGAGCAAAAACACATGATGCTCTAGTCCAGCCTTTGCTGGCCTTAAATTCACTAACATCAGCACTTGTTCCAGGCATTTTCTTTATGAGATCGTCATGCAACTGCCTTGCCTTTAGTTTTACATACACAAAACAATGATAAATAAATATAAATATACATATACCTTTATTGAAAAAGGTGAGGAAGGGAGAGAGAGTTGAAGTTATTGATTAATCCACACCAACAACAATTTCTCCACATCTTCAATTGTTTGTGATCTCTGTTTTGATGTCACATTTACCCCTTTAACAACATCAGCTTCCTTGATTTCTTTTTTCTTCGCCACAATGGAACTGATGGTTGATGGGGGCTTCCCGTACATCCTGGCGAGCTTGGCCATACGTACGCCACTATCATATTTTTCTATGATTTCTTTCTTTAATTCTACGGTGTTCCTCACTTTCTTTACCAAAGGACTGGCACTAGGAGCTTTCTTTGGGTCCATGGTGGCTTATTTTGCAGTCACACAATAAACAAGTGCCAAAAACAGTGGATTATTACGAAATGTTTCGTATGACCTCGCAGGATAATGTTCACTCGCTGAGAAACAACACGACACTGCCTGAGAATGTGTGTGGGGGAGGCTTTGTATGCACGCGGGGCACTCAGACAGGTACCATACCAACAATGAAAACCGAGGAAAGCAACAAAAACGTAGGCAATATTTTGACGAAAAAAGTCGGCGATAACTGAAATCAATGAAAACAGAGATCGACGAAAAGGGAGGGTCCACTGTATAAAAAAAAATCCTGCCCCATGTGGTGCATAATGCGAAGAGCAAAACTCTGACTATGTACAGTGGACCCCCGGATTACGTCATTTTTTCGTTCAAGAATGCTGTTCAAGTGCCATTACCGAACGAATTTATTCCCATAAGGAATAATGTAAATTAGATTGGTCCTTTTAGACCCCCAAAAATACACTTACAAAAGCACTTACAAAAATAAACTTACATAAAAGGGTGAGTTTGGAGACCATCGTAAACCGGGGGTCCACTGTATATAGAGTGGTCCCTCGACTAGCGGTGATTCCATATAACGGTGAAATCGTGTAACGAGCGCTTTTTTCGCTAAATATTTCCCTCATGTAGTGACCATTCCCTCGTGTAGCGGCTCGTACCAGACCTGTCCGCCTGCCCTCGCTTGCGCGCTTCACCGCGCACGATGCCAGTCTAGCGTTGTTTACACTTGAGAGAACATTACCCAGCGCGCTCTTTCAAACATTCACAATACTTTTGTTGTGTTTATTGCTGGTTCAGTGATTGTCACTGTGAAATAAGTCACCATGGGTCCAAAGGAGCTTCCTAGTGGCACCCCTGTGGTAAAGAGAGTGAGAAACACCATCGAACTAAAGAAGGATATAGTTGAAAAATATGAGAGTTGTATACGTGTGAGTGAGCTTGCCAGGATGTACAAGAAAAACACTTCTACTATCACCACTATCCTGGCAAAGAGAAATGAAATCAAGGAAGCTAATGTTGCAAAAGGGGTTGATATGTTAACGAAAAATAGATCGAAAACAGTGGATGAGGTTGAGAAGTTGTTGGCAATGTGGATCAATGAGAAACAGATAGCGGGTGATAGTATTTCCACGGCAATAATTTGTGAAAAGGCAAGGAAGTTGCACGCAGATCTTGTTAAGACAATGCCTGGAACCAGTGATGAGGCGAGTGATTTTAAAGCCAGCAAAGGCTGGTTTGAGAGGTTTAAGAAATGTAGTGGCATACTCAGTGTTGTGAGGCATGGTGAGGCAGCCAGCTCAGACAAACGTGCAGCTGAAAAGTTTGTGAGTGAATTTAAGGGGTTCGTAGAGGCTGAAGAATTCCTCCCCCAACAAGTGTTTAATTCTGATGAAACAGGCCTGTTTTGGAAGAAAATGCCCAACAGGACCTTCATTACTCAGGAGGAAAAGGCACTGCCAGGACACAAGCCTATGAAAGACAGGCTAACTCTTATGCTTTGTGCCAATGCCAGTGGTGATTTTAAAGTGAAGCCTTTACTGGTGTATCACACAGAAAATCCAAGAGCCTTCAAGAAACACAATGTTAACAGAAATAATTTGTGTGTGTATTGGAAGGCTAACACTAATGCATGGGTCGCTAAGGACTTTTTCGTGGAATGGTTGACTGGAGTGTTTGGCCCTAGTGTGAAGAAATACCTCCTGGAAAAGAAATTGCCACTCAAGTGCCTCCTGGTACTGGACAATGCTCCTGCTCATCCTCACAACTTGGGAGACTATTTGTGTGAGGACTTCAATTTCATCACAGTGAAGTTCTTGCCTCCTAACACCACTCCTCTCATCCAGCCCATGGACCAGCAGGTCATTGCAAACTTCAAGAAACTGTACACCAAAGCAATGTTTCAAAGGTGCTTTGACGTAACCTCAGCCTCTGCATTGACCCTAAGAGAGTTCTGGAAAGTTCACTTCAATATTGTGCATTGCATAGGCCTTATAGGTAAGGCTTGGGAGGGAGTGACTTCCAGGACTTTGAACTCTGCTTGGAGACCACTGTGGCCGGATTGTGTTGAAAAGAGGGATTTTGAAGGATTTGAGGCTGGCCTTGACCCTGAGGACCCTGTGCCTGTTGTGGAGTCTATTGTGGCATTGGGGAACAGCCTGGGGTTGGAGTTGAGTGGTGAGGATGTGGAAGAGTTGGTGGAGGAGCACAGGGTAGTCCTAACCACTGAAGAGCTGAGAGAGCTTCATCAGGAACAGCAACAGATGACAATTAAGGAAATTGATTCAGAGGAGGAGGCTGGACAGGGTGAGGTAGTAACTTCTTCAGAGATTAAGGAAATTTGTTCTATGTGGACTAAGGTGCAGACATTTGTTGAAAAACACCACCCTGTGCAAGCTGAAGCAAACCACATCTGCAGCATGTTCAGTGACAGAATCTTGCCCCACTTCAGAAAAATGTTGAAGAGTCGCCAGGAACAGAGGACTGTGGACAGTTATTTTTCGAGGCAGGGATCCAGTGACTCTCAAGCTGGTCCTAGTGGCATTAAAAGAAAAAGAAGGGAAGTAACCCCAGATAAGGACATGTTACCTGAAGTCTTTATGGAGGGGGATTCCCCTTCCAAACACTAACACCCTCCCCCTGTCCTCCTCCCTATCTTCCAGATGCCTGCAACTCTCTTCATTAAAGGTAAGTAAATGTTATTTATTAATCTGTTTTTTAATATTTAGTATTATGTATAGTAGTATTTATAGTGTTAATAATGTTGTTTTGTGTATGTAGAACTATAATTAAAATGTATTTTTTGTGAATATTTTTGGGTGGAACGGATTAATTGTATTTACATTATTTCTTATGGGAAATAAGGTTTTGAATTACGAGCAATTTGTGTTAAGGATTAAGATCGTTAATCGAGGGACCACTGTAGTTTAAAATAGCAACTTTGAGGTGTTTTGTCAAATGGTTTTTATTATTTTTGTTGGCTTTTTCTTGGTACTATTGATATAATGCAAAACATCCTACTGAAATAGATGATTTTGTTTTGTTTCAGTACTGGAAGTAGCTTGAATTTAAGCTCAAAGTAGCAGATATATTTGATTTTTCAAATTTTCAGGTAAGGCCTTCCTACACCCCCAGTCTGCTTTATAGGTTTTTAATAGGTCTGATTCAATTACTGGGACACTGGTTATATTTTATTATCTGAGAAAGAGTAAATCTTGTTTCTATTTTTGTGTGATTATGAATTCAAAATAAGAAGGCAAGTGTAATATAGGAGAGGCCTATTGTGATTAATGAACAGAGGAAATGTTGTTTTACTGCCAGGAGTTTCTACAGTGTTTATTTTGAACTCTATTTTTAAACTGTTATTTTTTAATTTTGTGTAAAATTGGCCAAATTACCAAATTCTGTGCACTTTATAGGGTAGTTGAAATAGTTGAATGGGCGGTTTCTTGTGCTCAATCAATAGAATGGAAGGCATGCTAGCAAAATAGCTATGAATTTGGTTGATTGAAGTGAGGGAATTGGCTTAAAATAAGACTCCAAAGTTGGCAAAATCACCAATGTGTAAATTGCACCTAGAATGCTAACTTTGTGCCAGTGTAATTCCATAAAGTTTCCACAAATTTCATACTTTTGGTGTCATTATTTTCTCAAATGATTCTCTACCATTTCAGAAGAATTATTTTTTTTTAAAGTGGACACTGAGAGCCATGGCATGCCAGTGGCTCTCCTTGCATTTCAGTTTTATGATTGTAACTACCAATACCTATGTATACTTGCAACGAAATAAATATTAATTTTTGGGGATCTAGACAGTGAGAGGGTTAATCTTGTTTCCCCAGGCTGTTGCCCCTAACAGACATACCAGTGTATGCATACCGTATCCCCAATTTTTTATCTTGACTCAAAACAAAATTACTTTGAAGGTAAATCGTAACTCCAAATTATGGTAACTCCAGCCGTATGGTAACTCTCAGACGTATACATAGAAGTTACAGTGATTAAGTTTACAGTTTATTTCTAAAGATCTGGTTCAACTGTAATGATACTCTAAAAAGTGTAATAACACTATTGCAAACAAATCACAAAACGGTTGGTGGCTTCAAGGAGATTTGAGCTAGAGCACATCACAGGCATGCTGGTGAGAGATTTGTCTAATCATAATCCAACCTATCATCCTTACAACAATTAAATATGATAAATCTGTTAATGTGCTAAGCAATTCTCTCAACTACAAATGCATGAAAAGCTGTATATTCTTATTCTCGTTACCTGTAATCATAATCCAGCCTTAAGTAAGAATTGACTGCTTATATATGAACCCTTGGAGACCATATATATAAGCAATCAATTAGTTATTGCCATTTTAGTCTTATGCTAGGCTTAAGTATGCCTGAAATGCTCTGCATGACCAGGGGCTTTCTGCATGCATGCCTAAATGTCACCTATCTCTGTACAAACATTGTATCATGCAGAAATAAAAATTAGTATTTTTTTTTTTCAACAAACCAGCCATATCCCACTGAGGCAGGGTGACCTAAAAAGAAAAACGAAAGTTTCTCTTTAAATTTAGTAATTTATACAGAAGAGGTTACTGGCCCCTTGCTCCCAGCATTTTAGTCGCCTCTTACGACATGCATGGCTTACGGAGGAAGAATTCTGTTCCACTTCCCCATGGAGATAAGAGGAAATAAATAAGAACAAGAACTAGTAAGGAAATAGAAGAAAACCCAGAGGGGGGGGTGTATATATGCTTTCTATGCATGTGCAGTGTGATCTAAGTGTAAAGATTAAAGATTTTTATTTCTTTGCAATGTTTACAATGTGTGATTACAAATTTGATTTAAGTACAAAGAAAGCCACTATCATGACAGGGCATTTCGGGCAGTAGCAAGACGTACCCGAAACCTTGCATGTTTATGAGACAGAAAAAAGACACCAGCAATCCTACCATCATGTAAAACAATTACAGGTTTCCTTTTTACACTCACTTTGCAGAACAGTAGTACCTCCTGTGGCGGTTGCTGTCTACCAACCTACTACCTAGGAATTAGTATTATGATCATTATTATTATTAGTCTTTCAACAGACTGGCAGTATCCCACCAAAGCAGGGTGGTCCAAAAAGAAAAACAAAGTTTCTCTTTTTAAATTTAGTAATTTATACTGGAGAAGGGGTTACTAGCCCCCTTGCTCCTGGCATTTTAGTCGCCTCTTATGACACACATGGCTTAGGGAGGAAGAATTCTGTTCCACTTCCTGCATTGAGATAAATGGAAAGAAACAAGAACAAGAACTAGAAAGAAAATACAAGAAAACCCAGAGGGGTTTGTATATATACGTACGGTGGTACCTCAGGTTACAAGCTTAATTCATTCCAGAAGGCTGTTCGAGTGCTGATACCGAACGAATTTGTTCCCATAAGGAGTAAAGTAAATTAGATTAATCCGTTTCAGACCCCCAAAAATACACTTACAAAAGCACTTACAAAAATATACAGTGGAGCCCTGGAAATCAGCTGGTCTGATTATCAGCCGGCTCGATTATCGATCACTTTTTTCGGCCCAATTTTTGCCCGATTATCGGCCGTTTCCCCGATTATCGGCCCGTGTCCCAGACCTGTCCACCTGCCCTGCGCTTGCACGCCTCACCGAGCAGGCGTCTTGAGCCAGTCTAGCTTTGTTTATCACAATAAATTCATTGTGTTTAGTGCTTGTTTATTGATTGTGACTGTGAAATAAGCCACCAAAGGGCCCAAAGAAACTTCATATTGGCAGCCCTTTGGTAAAGAAAGTGACAAACACGATAGAATTGAAGAAAGAAATTGTAGCAAAGTACAGGTCTCCCTCAACATTCGCGTTTTCCACTTTCGCGGGCTTCACACATTCGTGAATTCCCGGCCGCCAAATTCCAACCCACCAAATCATATTTAAGTTTCCCACCACCCGAGCGTCCCTACTACCTTCCCTCCGACCCGGCAGCCAGCCCGCCCACCACTCACTCATAATTGCTGTGGAGTGCTCTAAATGTCAGCTACCAAATACTAATGACATTTAAAGTGCTCCAGATCAATTATTATAAATTATTATTATTCTAAAAATAATAAATGCTATTTTTGCATTTGTTCTTATGACAAGAGTGATTTAGGCCTGCCTCTCTTACCCCACTCATATAATATGGCATATATTATTCATTTCAGCATCTTTATTACAGTTCTAGGGTATTTATCATGTTTCTGATATCAATTTGGAATAAATGTAATAGATAACCTTTATTTAGTACATTCATTACTTACTGCTTCCTTAACCTATTGAACCATGAACAATCATAAAACACATGAAAACATAGTAAAATATTGTACTATATAGTACTACATACATGTTATACTGTAGTGTAATAACAAATAATGAACAAACAAAACGCTCGGTGAGTGAGTGGTGGGCTGGCTGGCTGGCTGCCGGGTCGGAGGGAAGGTAGTAGGGATGCTCGGGTGGCGGGAAACTTAAATATGATTTGGTGTGTGGGAATTTGGCGGCTGGGAATTTGGCGGCCGGGAATTTGGCGGCCGGGAATTCGCGAATATGTGAAGCCTGCGAAAGTGAAAAATGCGAATGTTGAGGGAGACCTGTAATAATTATTATTAGTCATCCCCTGGTTTTCAATTGTCTCAGTTTTCACCGATTTTGGTTTTCAATCACTTTTTTCATGGAAAAATTGTCTCAGTTTTCACCGATTGTCTCAGTTTTCACTGATGGTACGGAACCTGTCCACCAGTGCCCCGCACATATAAAGCCCGCTAGACCGCCACCCACGCACATTGTCACGCAGTATAGCATTGTTTATGCTTGAGTGAACATCATCCCAGGAGTTCATACAAAACATTTATTAACAATTCATTGTTTTTGGCCCTTGATTATTGTGTGTGACTACTAAATAAGCTACCATGGGCCCAAAGAAAGCTCCTAGTGCCAGTCCTTTGGTAAAGAAAGTGAGAAACATGATGGAGTTTAAGAGTGTAGCAGGCATGCAGGGAGTGTAGCATGTATGCTGGGAGTGTAGCATGTATGCAGGGAGTGTAGCATATATGCAGGGAGTGTAGCATGTATGCAGGAGTGTAGCATGTATGCAGGGAGTGTATCATGTATGCAGGGAGTGTAGCATGTATGCAGGGAGTGTAGCATGTATGAAGGGAGTGTAGCATGTATGCAGGGAGTGTAGCATGTATGCAGGGAGTGTAGCAGGCAGTGAGGGAGTGTAGCAGGCAGTGAGGGAGTGTAGCAGGCAGGGAGGGAGTGTAGCAGGCATGCAGGGAAGTGACCCCGGATATGGACTTGGTACCTAAATTCCTTATGGAAGGGATTCCCCTTCCAAAAAATAGGGTCTCTCTCCTCTCCCCTCCTCCCTCTCTTCCATCCAGCAACATCAGTCTTCAATAAAGGTAAGTGCCACATAGAGTTCATTCATTTGTGCATGTAAATCTATCTTTAAGGCCCCCAATTTTTTTTTTTTCCAAACTTCTGGGTTTCTGGAACAGATTAATTGAATTTCCATTATTTCTTATGGGGAAAATAGTTTTGGTTTTCACCGATTTTGGTTTTAGCTGATCCATCTGGAACGGATTAAAATTGAAAACCAAAGGATGACTGTATAAGGAAGGACACAAAAACTCACCTATACAAAAATATATACAGTGGTTCCCCGAGTTTTGGCCATAATTCGATCCAGGAGGCTGTTCAAGTGCTATTACCGAACAAATTTGTTCCCATAAGGAATAATGTAAATTAGATTAGTCCGTTTCAGACCCCCAAAAATACACTTACAAAAGCACTTACAATAATACACTTACATAATTGTTCGCTTTGGGAGGTAGTCGAAACTTGGGGTACCACTGTATATTAATCATAAAATATATACAGGTATCCCTCAACTTTTGCGTTTTCTACTTTCGCGGGCTTCACACATTCGCGAATTCCCGGCCGCCAAATTCCCAGCCGCCAAATTCCCACCCACCAAATCATATTTAAGTTTCCCGCCATCCGAGCGTCCCTATTACCTTCCCTCCGACCAGGCAGCCAGCCCCCACACCACTCACTCACTGAGTGTTTTCTTCGTTCATTATTTGTTATTAAACTACAGTATAACATGTATGTAGTACTATATAGTACAATATTTTACTATGTTTTCATGCGTTTTATGATTGTTCATGGTTCAATAGGTTAAGGAAGCAGTAAGTAATGAATGTACTAAATAAAGGTTATCTATCTATTACATTTATTCCAAATTGATATCAGAAACATGATAAATACCCTAGAACTGTAATAAAGATGCTGAAATGAATAATATATGCCATATTATATGAGGGGTAACAGAGCAGGCAGACTGCCACCATATATGAGATGTTTACATCAGGGTAAACATGCCTAAATCACTCTTGTCGTAAGAACAAATGCAAAAATAGCATTTATTGTTTTTAGAATAATAATAATTTATAATAATTGATCTGGAGCACTTTAAATGTCATCAGTATTTAGTAGCTGACATTTAGAGCACTCCACAACAATTATTATTATTATTATTATTATTATTAATTATTATTAATATTAATATTATTATTTTCTTACAATATATTGTAGGGAAATAATAATAATAATAATTAATAATAATTGCTGTGGAGTGCTCTAAATGTCAGCTACCAAATACTGATAACATTTAAAGTGCTCCAGATCAATTATTATATATTATTATTATTCTTCTAAAAACAATAAATGCTATTTTTGCATTTGTTCTTACGACAAGAGTGATTTAGGCATGTTTACCCTGATGTAAACATCTCATATATGGTGGCGGTCTGCCTGCTCTGTTACCCCTCATATAATATGGCATATATTATTCATTTCAGCATCTTTATTACAGTTCTAGGGTATTTATCATGTTTCTGATATCAATTTGGAATAAATGTAATAGATAGATAACCTTTATTACTAATATTAGTGTAATTACACAACATTTTATTAGCACTAAGGCTAACATCCAACACCCATGACGACTCACCAGACACTGAATGTTACTGTGCCTCTCCCTCCCTCCAATAGCTCCTCCCACTTCGTAACGATGTTAGATGGTGAATTTAATGTATTTTTCTGTAAGCTTAACTCGTATGTGTATTTTACTTTTTTATTGTTTTCTGTAATATATGAGTTATGCAAATTAAAATAAAGTTATGAAGTTGGAGTTTCATTTTGTTTTCTAATGTATACATATTTAATTCAACATTTGGCATCATTACAAAGTGGGCGGAGCTACAGCAGAGGGAGAAGAAGCAGTGTGTCAGTAACTTGATTCCCCATGACACTTCACAAAACTATAAAATACGTATTGTATAATTATACTATTACAGGCCTCCCTCCACAGCCAGCTCATGATTGTTCATGGTTCAATAGGTTAAGGAAGCAGTATTGTATTATATTTCCCTACAATATATTGGGGCACCAAACATTCGCGATTTTTCAACATTCACGAGGCTCTTGATCCCCTAACCCTCGCGAATGTTGAGGGATACAACCTACTCTCTATTGCAAAAAAACACCATACTCCAGTTCACATTAGCTCACTAGCACACTGCTACTAATGAGAAAACAATATACTACAGTGGACCCTCGGTTTTTGTTCACCTAAAAACTCGAACAATTATGTATGCAAGTGTGGGGCAGGTGGACAGGTCTGGGACACGAGCCGATAATCAGGCAAAAATTGGGCTGAAAAAAGTGATCGATAATCAAGCCGGCTGATAATCAGACCAACCGATTTCCAGGTCTCCACTGTATATTTTTGTAAGTGCTTTTGTAAGTGTATTTTTTGGGGGTCTGAAATGACTAATCTAATTTACATTTGTCCTTATGGGAACAAATTCGTTCGGTAACGGCACTCAAACAGCATTCTGGAAAGAATTTTCGACGAAAACCGAGGGTCCACTGTACAGTGGTCCCTCGGTTTTCGCCGAATATTCGTTCCAGAATGCTGCTCAAGTGCCATTATCGAATGAATTTACTTCCTTAAGAAATAATGTCATGTAGGTTAGTCTATTTCAGACCCCCAAAAATACACTTGCAACAGCACTTACGAAAATACACTTACATAAATGTTCGAGTTTGGAGATGCACGAAAACCGAGGGACCACTGTATACACCTTTATAAACAGGAAGGCTCCATGACATACACTCCTCTCCTTCGGCAGGTCTTCCTACCAGCATGCAAAAACACCATCCCAGTAGTCTCAAAAAATTAAACAGGCCGCTGCTCACTAGGGCCTTACAGGTAAATATGAGAGCACTTAAAACAATAAATAATCTGGAGATCACTGAAGAGCTTGGAGCTAGTGATCACAAATCCATTACTTTTAATATTACCTGGGAGTACGAGAATAGGGATAATACGGTAAAAGTTCCTGATTTTCGTTCTGCCGACTTAGAGAACACCTGTCTAATCTCGACTGGGGTAATCTAGCTAACGATTACGATGGGATCTGCGTTTATGATTTTTTTCTTAATAATGTACAACGTGCACAGAGTATGTTTATTCCCCAGAGAGAATTTAGGTCAAATAATAACGATCCCAAATGGATTAACAGGAGGCTAAAACATCTATTAGGGAAGAAAAGAGGAATTTATAGGCGCATCAAAAGAGATGTTAACCTTATTGACCAATATGTTCAGTTTAAAAGAGAAGTAAAAAAGGGGATTAGAAAGGCTAAACGTGACTATGAGATTAAGGTTGCTAATAAATCAAAGACTAATCCAAAAGGGTTCTTTCAAGTGTATAGGACGAAGGTGAGGGAAAAGGTAGGTCCTCTGAAAATTGGGAATGAACAGCTGACGGATAACGAACTGGAAATGTGTTCTCTATTTAATGACTATTTTTTGTCAGTCTTTACACAAGAAGACGTAAATGAGATTCCAGAAATTAACAATTATTCAGTTCCTGAAGAATTCAAATTAACTAATATTACTGTCACGAGGGACATGGTTATCAAACAGATAGATAAACTGAAGCAAAATAAGTCCCCGGGACCCGACGAGTTGTTTTCCAGGGTACTTAAAGAATGCAAGATGGAACTTAGTCAGCCATTAACGAATGTGTTTAATACGTCCATCCTAACTGGTGTTGTGCCAGAGATGTGGAAGATAGCTAATGTAGTTCCTATATTCAAATCAGGGAATAAGTCCATTCCATCAAATTACCGTCCAATAAGCCTCACGTCTATAGTAGGCAAATTATTAGAATCAATTATAGCTGATATTATTAGAAGTCACCTTGAAGAACATAATTTGATTAATGAATCTCAGCATGGGTTTACGAGAGGTCGTTCCTGCCTGACAAATTTACTGACGTTTTTCAATAAAACATTTGAGGCAGTAGACAGTGATAAAGAATATGATTTCAGTAAGGCCTTCGATAGAGTACCTCACAAGAGACTCTTAAGAAAGGTGGCAGCTCATGGTATAGGAGGTAAAGTTCTAGCATGGATAGAGGCATGGCTTACCAATAGAAAGCAGAGAGTTTCCATTAATGGGGTCAAATCTGAATGGAGATTAGTCACTAGTTGCATTCCACAAGGATCAGTTTTAGGCCCATTGTTGTTCATAATTTACATAAATGACCATGATGAAGGAATTGCAAGTGACATGAGTAAATTTGCTGATGATACAAAAATAGGCCGTATAATTCATTCTGAGGAGGATACCAGTGAACTCCAGGAGGATTTCGACAAATTAATGTCTTGGTCTGAAAAGTGGCAGATGAAGTTCAATGTGGACAAGTGTAAGGTGCTAATTGTTGGTAATGAAAATATCCCTCGAATTTATAAACTAGGTGAAGTAGAACTTGATCATACAGACAGAATGTGAAAAAAACTTGGGAGTCATGGTAAGCAGAAATCTAAAGCCAAGACAACAGTGCCTAAGTGTGCGCAATAAGGCTAACAGATTACTAGGATTTATTTCAAGAAGTATAAGCAACAGAAGTCCAAAAGTTATTTTACAGCTCTATACATCACTAGTGATTTACAGTATAAGAAATCTCCTGTATGAAGATAGACTTAGAGAGTTGAATCTCCACTCTCTGGAGAGACGTAGAATGAGGGGAGATATCATCGAGGTGTACAAGTGGATGATGGGCATAAACAAAGGAGATATTAATAAAATACTGAGGATATCGAACCAAGTAAGAACCAGAAATAACGGATTTAAATTGGATAAATTTAGATTTAGAAAGGACATAGGCAAGTACTGGTTTTTGAACAGAGTTGTAGATGCGTGGAACAATCTTCCGAGTAGGGTGATAGAGGCTAGGACCTTGGGTGGCTTTATAAAGAGATTGGACAAATATATGAGTGGGAGGGGCTGGGTTTGATTAGTGTCGTGAGTACGGGAGTAAATTCTTAGGTAGTGGTGGTTTTGATAAAGACTTGCCTTGTATGGACCAGTAGGCCTTCTGCAGTGTTCCTCCATTCCTATGTTCTTTATGTAATAAAATAACCTATGGTATAAACTTACAAAAAATACCATCCCTAGAAAACACAAACCGTGATGTATTAGGACATCTTGTTGCAGGTGCTGTGCTCCACAGACTGACACTCTCACACCACACTCTCCTCTTCTGGCCACTCTGCCTGACCAGGAATAATACGCGTCTGGTTTCAATACAAACTCACAAACACCTCATCTGCTCCTGTCCTGACCACACTAACTGACTGGGAATAATACGCATCCGGCTGTACAATCCCGGAACTATGGAGCATTATTTTTTTATATAAATTTTTACTCCAGCACACTGCGTAACAGTAATATATACAGGAGAAAGGGCTACTAACCCCTTGCTCCTGGCATTTTAGTCGCCTCTTACGACATGCATGACTTACGGAGGAAGAATTCTGTTCCACTTTCCCATGGAGATAAGTGGAAATAAACAAGAACAAGAACTAGTAAGAAAAATAGTAGAAAACCATTTGCAGATAACATGCATGTACAAGCATATATATGATTGTACATGCATATACAAGCATATACAGTGGACCCCCGAGTTTCGGCCATAATTCGTTCTAGAAGGCTGTTCAAGTGCCATTACTGAACTAATTTGCTCCCTTATCCCTTTCAAGGTCCGTGCCGTAGTTCTACGGCTTTGAGTTGTGGGTCCAAACCATAGTACTACTCCAAAATTCTAGCGGCCTCAAATTTAGCACGAGAAGGCTGATAGGCCTACATCTAAGAGAATGGGTCTGTGTGGTCAGTGTGCGCACTATACAAAAAATCTGGGAGCCCGCATGGCATTGTGGGAACGCCGGCAAAGTAGCTTTGTTCACTATGCCTGGTGGCAAGGAAGCTCTCACTCCTCGGGCGAATTCTGACTCTCCTCTTCTCAAGTTATAGTTCTAAGACTGATGGAAGTGGATCTGAAGAGGAATTCTATTGTTCTGAACCATATGGTACAATGGTACCATATACAATTGTATATGGTGCAATAGTACCATACAGTACAATGTACCATATGGTACACTATATGTTACATATGTACCATATGTTAATGTACCATATGGTACATTATACCATATGGTACAGGGTACAGGGACCCTATTGGAAATAAGTGACTTTTTTGGGTTATCCTAGGTTCTCCAAACATATGCTGCTATGTATGATAAATATATGTAACTATTTGTGAAAATTTGAATAAACTTACGACTCCACATTCGCTTGAGTAAGTTTATTCAGGTGTACACAAATACAGTTATGTACATAGATTATCATTCACTCATCTACCCTTATCTCACCTATGAAATTTGTGCATGGGAATCAACAACATTAAATCACCTTAGACCACTCATAACCAAGCAAAAGGCAGCAGTCAGAATGATAACAAATTCCCACTCTAGACAGCATACTCCGCCAATATTCGAAAGTCTAAAACTACTCACTGTAAAGAACATTCACACTTATTCTTGTGCCTACTACATACATAGAACTCTACACTCAAATATAAACCCTTCACTCAAAATTATCCTCACTAACTTTAACAGGACCCATGACCATAACACAAGACACAGATCACTTTTTGATATACCCAGAGTCCATATCACCCTGTGTAAAAACTCTATGCACATAAAGGGCCCCAAAATCTGGAATTCATTGCCAGAAAATATTAAAACAACATTGCCTGAACATCAATTCAAGACTTCTCAAAAACCACCTACTCACCCTAAGCTAAATATACTCATATTGTAAACTACTTTCAACAATGCTCACCTCTTTAACCCTTTGACTGTTTCGGTCGTATATATATGTCTTACGAGCCACTGTTTCGGACGTATATATACTCACAAATTCTAGCGGCTTCAAATCAAACGGGAGAAAGCTGGTAGGCCCACATATGAGAGAATGGGTCTGTGTGGCCAGTGTGCACAGTATAAAAAAAATCCTGCAGCACGCAGTGCATAATGAGAGAAAAAAACTCCGACCGTTTTTTGGATTAAAACGCCGTCTTTGAGGTGTATTTTCGTATAGTATTTATGGTTGTATTCTCTTTTTTATGGTCTCATTTGATAGAATGGAAAGCATACTACAGAAATATAGATGATTTTGATTAGTTTCATGATGAAAATGACCTTGAAATTGAGCTCAAAGTAGGGAAAATGTTCGATTTTTGCAAATGTTCAAGAGTAAACAAATCATGCCACGCGTCCAATACACATCAATTGGTGAGTCTAATATTCTTTCACAAGTGCACTGATATTATTTATACCATTTTTACAAAAATGCAATAGTCTGCATAACGGTAAATCTTCTATTTTTTGTGTGAATAAAAAATCAAAATAGAAAGCAAGAGTAATATAAAAGGGGCCTAAAGAGTGACTAATGAACAGATAACATCTTATTTTAGTGCCAGGAATGTCTGCATTGTTTATGCTGGACCCTATTTTGAAATTGACAACTTTTTTATTTTGCATGAAATTGGCCAAATTGCCAATTTCTGACCACTTTATTGGGTAGTTGAAATCGGTAAATTGGTGGTTTCTTGTACTCAATCGATAGAACAAATGGAGTTCTAAAGAAATAGCTATGAGTTTGGTCGACTGGAACAATGGAATTGGCCGAAAATAGGGCTCAAAGTCGGTGAAAGTGCCGATGCGTATATATCGCCGAGATCACTAACTTCGCGAGAGCGTAACTCTGTAAGTTTTCAATCAAATTTCATACTTTTGGTGTCATTACCATCGGGAAAAGATTCTCTATAATTTCATAAGAAAAAAAATATTTTTTTTTTTTTAATTTTGTGACAACAGGAGAGCACTCACGATTAGGGGTTGCGACAGTCAAAGGGTTAAGGGGGCTCCTTGTCGCGGTAAAGAGGCTATCGGTCTGAGGAATTGGACCTCTTGGTCTTCTTCCTCAGACTGAACCTAATTACCCCCCAATCCCCCCCTCCCCTTTCCCATCTTCCCTTTTCCCTTTCCTCCTCCTCCTCATCCCTCCCTTATTCCCTTCTCATTTTTACCCTGTGAGCTTCTCTCCACAGGCATTCTAGTTCCTAGGTAGGGGGAAGGGTACCGTGGTCCATCCCATTCCGTTGAGGTTCTTGGCGGTGGTGTAGTTTGCCGTGGAATCTGGATTGCCTGGGGATGTCCTGATCCCTCTCTGGTCTCCTGGGGGGTGGCTTTGGGTATCTTTCGGGCGACGGGTGTATCTCTGGAGGCCACCTTTCGGATTCCGGGGGTGGTGGCCGAAGGAGGTATGCTTTGTGGTGGGTATCCAGCCGCCCTCTCTTTTGTCCGCCGAGGTGGCTCGGTGGATGTGAGGTTGCTATCCCGGATTGCTGGTTTACTGGCATGAAGGGTAGGGTATGGCACGGGTTCCATGCAGCATCTGCACTACTTGCGGTGTTGAGGTCCTCTTGGGCGCGGAGGGGGATTTACGCCCCTTTCATTCCTCCTAGGAGCTATTCCTCCACGTTCCCCTCTTTTTTTATTCTTTTTTTTCTTTTTATTTTATTTTCTTTTTTTTATATTAAAAACAAAAAGAAAGAAGTAACCTAACCATGGACGATCCAATCCATGAACCTACTACCCCCGGGCCCCTTCCTGATACCGCACCCAGTTCTGACCCTACCTCGTTAATGGACAACTCTTCGGACACCTCCAATACCTCTGTACCTCTTGCTGGTGCCGGTTCGTCACCTGCTTCAGGTACTGGGGTTCCGACCGGCCCTTTTGACACGTCTGACCTTCACTCTTCTCTGACCTTGATTCTGGCTTCTCCCTCTACGGTGCGGCAATTTTCAGATTGCTCGCCCGTCCCACGTCGGACCACCTCTGGTCCCACATCCAAACGACCAAGACCCTTACATGACGATTCGACACTTCATTCTCATTCATCTCAGAAACGACCAGCTCGTCACGCACTCTCCTTAAACACTTTGTTTCACACTACTCAATAGACAAAATTTTTTACTCTAAGACCGACTTCTCCAACTACCTATCTTTCCGATCATAGTATTGGTAAGGCTCTCCTACGCCATGTAGGTAAAGATATCTCATTTCACGCTCTCAAGAGCGGCACTCGCATCATCATGGTCCAGAATGCTGGCCAAGCTCGTGATCTTTCTCTTCTTACGACCATAGATACTACTCCTATCACTATTGACAAACATCATTCTCTCAATTCTTGCAGTGGTACTGTCATTTTACCCCACACCATTGTCCAACGGAATTTCCAGACATGTGGTGATGACATTCTAGAGCAGCTTGAGCTCCAAAGTTGACACTTTTGTCCTCCCTGCCCGTAAGCGAAGACGTTATCCTTGCAATATAGCTCGTTTAACATTTGACTGCTGCGAACTTCCGCCCTCGGTCTACATTGCAGATCACCGTTTACAAGTTCGAAAGGTGACCCCTACACTGCAACAGTGTAGAAACTGCTGGCGTTTTGGTCATCCAGCGAAATATTGCAGGTCCATGGCCGAATGCCTAGTCTGTGGTGCCGACGACCATGCCAGTCCTTGTAATCTACCTCCCTCTTGCCTTAACCCTTAAACGGTCCAAACGTATATATATGTTCTTACCACTACTGCCCCAAACGTATATTTATGTTTTATTTTTCATGCCTCCAAATTTAACACGATTGGCCTGAGATGCCTGGTCAGCATAGAATGGGTCCTAACACTGGTGTGCACCATGTTAAAAAAATCTGGGACCACTTAGTACCTTGTGGGAGCACCAGTTAAATTGAGCGCCAGCTAGAGCAAACACTGTGGCAAACACCAAGGATTCACTGATGTCATGTCATATTAACACTCCCCTTTTAAGTGGAAAGTGATGTCGGGAGGCTGGCCCCCTGGCTACCAGCAGCTGGCTTGCCAGCTGGGTACCTGATTGGCTGTCTCTGTATCCGTCTGTCTGTCTGTATCTATCTGTCTCTTTGTCTCTATCTGTCTCTATCTCACAGGAACACATACGTAAATACAATTATACCTAGTGTAAATTACCTAGGATAACTCAAAAAATCCAGACAAAGTCTTATACTGTGCTTGTGATCTGCGTAATACCATTTGGCTTATGAGCTACTCTCTGAGACAAGCAGACAGAAAGGAGACGACACACAGACAGACAGACAGACAGACAGAAAGACAAACACACAGACAGACAGACAAGTTTGAGTAACAAATACAGTGGTCCCTTGGTTTTCGATTTTAATCCGTTCCAGATGGATCAGCTAAAACCAAAATCGGCGAAAACTAAAATTATTTTCCCCATAAGAAATAATGGAAATTCAATTAATCCGTTCCAGAAACCCAGAAGTTTGGAAAAAAAAAGTTTTGGGGGCCTTAAAGATAGATTTACATGCACAAATGAATGAACTGAATGTGGCACTTACCTTTTTTGAAGACTGATGTTGCTCGATGGAAGAGAGGGAGGAGGGAAGAGGGAAGAGACCCTAATTTTGGAAGGGAATCCCTCCATAAGGACTCTAGGTACCAAGTCCTCATCTGGGGTCACTTCCCTTCTTTGTCTTTTAATCCCACTAGGACCAGCTTGAGAGTCACTGCACACCTGTGGCACTAAATATCTGTCCAGAGAGCTCTGTGTCTGACGTCTCTTTAAAATGTCCCTAAAATGTGATAAGAGATTGTCATTGTACAAGTTGCCTAGACGGATTGCAACATCTTTGTCAGGGTAATGTTCCTCCACAAATGAATGCACCCTACTCCACATTGCACAAATCTCCTTAATCTCTGAAGAAGGCACCTTACATCTCTCTTCCTCCTTCATTGAAGCAATTTCCTCAGATCTGTTTTGTTGTTGTTGCAGCTCAAGCTCTTGCAGCTCTTCAGTGGTTAGATCTTCATTGTGGTCCTCCACCAACTCTTCCACATCCTGGTTACTCACATCCAACCCCATGGAAGTCCCCAATGCCACAATACTTTCCACAACTTCCATACGCTCCTCAGGGTCAGTCCCAAACCCTTCAAAATCCCTCTCTGGGACACAGTCTGGCCACAACTTTCTCCAAGCAGAGTTCATCGTCCTGGAAGTCACTCCCTGCCAAGCTTTATCTATAAGACCTATGCAATGGAAGATATTGAAGGGATCCTTCCAGAACTCTCTTAGGGTCAATTCAGAGTCATTGGTCAGATTAAAGCACCTTTCAAACATTGCTTTGATGTACAGTTTTTTGAAGTTTGCTATGACCTGCTGGTCCATGGGCTGGATGAGAGGAGTGGTGTTAGCAGGCAAGAACTTCACTGTTACAAATGTGAAAGCCTTAGACATTTGGTCTTCCAAGTGTTTAGGATGACCAGGAGCATTGTCCATTACCAGGAGGCACTTAAGTGGCAATTTATTCTCCAATAGATATTTCTTCACACTGGGGCCAAACACTTGATTAAACCATTCCAGGAAAATTTCCCTAGTGACCCATGCCTTAGCATTAGACTTCCAAAACACACACAATTTACTCTTGTCAACACTGTATTTCTTGAACACTGGGATTTTCTGAGTGATACACCAGTAAAGGCTTCACTTTGAAATCCCCACTAGCGTTACCACACAAAATTAGAGTTAGCCTGTCTTTCATAGGCTTGTGTCCTCGCATTGCCTTTTCCTCCTGCGTGATGTAGGTCCTCCTTGGCATTTTCTTCCAAAAGAGGCCTGTTTCGTCACAATTAAACACTTGTTGGGGTTTAAATTCTTCTGCCTCTACATATTCTTTAATGTCACACACAAATTTTTCAGCCCCATGTTTATCTGAACTGGCACCCTCACCATGCCTTACAACACTGTGTATTCCACTTCGCTTCTTGAAGTTTTTGAACCAGCCTTTGCTGGCCTTAAATTCATCAACATCAACACTGGTTTCAGTCATTTTCTTGACAAGATCGGCATGCAACTGCCTTTCTTTTTCACATATGATGGATTGCTCAACACTATCACCCGCTATTAGTTTTTGGTTTATCCACAACAACAACAATTTCTCCATATTTTCAATTGTTTGTGATCTCTGTTTCGTTATCGTATTCACCCCTTTCGCAACATTAGCTTCCGTGATTTCTTTTCTCTTCGCACCAATGGAACTGATGGTTGATGGGTTTTTCTTGTACAGTCATCCCTTGGTTTTCGCTTGTCCCAGTTTTCGCCGATTTTGGTTTTCGCCGACTTTTTTCAGGGAAAATTTGTCTCAGTTTTCGCTGACCGTATGGGACCTGTCCACCAGTGCCGCGCACATACAAAGGCCGTAGGCCCGCCACCCACGCACCTCCCACGCACATTGTCACGCAGTCTAGCATTGTTTACGCTTGAGTGAACATCACCCCAGGAGTTTATACAAAACATTTATTAACAATTCATTGTTTTTGGGCCTTGATTATTGTGTGTGACTACTAAATAAGCTACCATGGGCCCAAAGAAAGCTCTTAGTGCTACTTCTTTGGTAAAGAAAGTGAGGAACACTGTAGAAATGAAGAAAAAAATAATAGAAAAATATGATAGTGGTGTACGTATTGCCGAGCTCGCCAGGATATACAAGAAAAACCCATCAACCATCAGTTCCATTGTGGGAAAGAGAAAGGAAATCACGGAAGCTAATGTTGCGAAAGGGGTGAATACGATAACGAAACAGAGATCACAAACAATGGAAAATATGGAGAAATTGTTATTGGTGTGGATAAACCAAAAACTGCTAGCGGGTGATAGTGTTGTGCAATCCATCATATGTGAAAAAGCAAGGCAGTTGCATGCCGATCTTGTCAAGAAAATGCCTGAAACCAGTGTTGATGTTGATGAATTTAAGTCCAGCAAAGGCTAGTTCGAAAACTTCAAGAAGCGAAGTGGCATTCACAGTGTTGTAAGGCATGGGGCTGAAAAATTTGTGCGTGAGTTTAAAGAATATGTAGAGGCAGAAGAATTTAAACCCCAACAAGTGTTTAATTGTGACGAAACAGGCCTCTTTTGGAAGAAAATGCCAAGGAGGACCTACATCACGCAGGAGGAAAAGGCAATGTCAGGACACAAGCCTATGAAAGACAGGCTAACTCTTATGTTATGTGGGAACGCTAGTGGGGATTTAAAAGTGAAGCCTTTACTCGTGTATCCCTCTGAAAATCCCAGAGTGTTCAGGAACTACAGTGTTGACAAGAGTAAATTGTGTGTGTTTTGGAAGTCTAATGCTAAGGCATGGGTCACTAGGGAAATTTTCCTGGAATGGTTTAATCAAGTGTTTGGCCCCAGTGTGAAGAAATATCTATTGGAGAATAAATTGCCACTTAAGTGCCTCCTGGTAATGGACAATGCTCCTGGTCATCCTCAAGACTTGGAAGACCAAATGCCTAAGGAATTCAAATTTGTAAAAGTGAAGTTCTTGCCTCCTAACACCACTCCTCTCCTCCAGCCCATGGACCAGCAGGTCATTGCAAACTTCAAAAAACTGTACACCAAAGCAATGTTTCAAAGGTGCTTTGATGTAACCTTAGACACTAGATTGACCCTAAAAGAGTTCTGGAAGGCTCACTTCGATATCTTCCATTGCATAGGCCTTATAGATAAAGCTTGGCAGGGAGTGACCTCCAGGACGATGAACTCTGCTTGGAGAAAGTTGTGGCCAGATTGTGTCCCAGAGAGGGATTTTGAAGGGTTTGAAGCTAACCCTGATGAGCCTATGGAAGTTGTGGAAAGTATTGTGGAATTGGGACTTCTATGGGGTTTAATGTGAATGGAGAGGATGTGGAAGAGTTGGTGGAGGACCACAATGAAGATCTAACCACTGAAGAGCTGCAAGAGCTTGAGCTGCAACAACAACAAAACAGATCTGAGGAAATTGCTTCAGTGGAGGAAGAAAGATGTAAGGTGCCTTCTTCAGAGATTAAGGAGATTTGTGCAATGTGGAGTAGTGTGCAATCATTTGTGGAGGAACATCACCCTGACAAAGATGTTGCAATCCGTGCTGGCTACTTTTACAATGACAATTCCATGTCCCATTTTAGGGACATTTTAAAGAGCCACCAGATACAGAGCTCTCTGGAGAGATATTTAGTGCCACAGGTGTGCAGTGACTCACAAGCTGGTCCTAGTGGGATTAAAAGACAAAGAAGGGAAGTGACCCCAGATGAGTACTTGGTACCTAGAGTCCTTATGGAGGGGATTCCCTTCCAAAAATTAGGGTCTCTTCCCTCTCCCCTCTTCCTCTCTCTCCATCCAGCAACATCAGTCTTCAATAAAGGTAAGTGCCACATTCAGTTCATTCATTTGTGCATGTAAATCTATCTTTAAGGCCCCCCAATTTTTTTTTTCCAAACTTCTGGGTTTCTGGAACGGATTAATTGAATTTCCATTATTTCTTATGGGGAAAATAGTTTTGGTTTTCGCCAATTTTGGTTTTAGCCGATCCATCTGGAACGGATTAAAATCGAAAACCGAGGGATGACTGTATATCCTGGCGAGCTCGGCAATACGTACACCACTATCATATTTTTCTATTATTTCTTTCTTTATTTCTACGGTGTTCCTCACTTTCTTTACCAAAGAACTGGCACTAGGAGCTTTCTTTGGGCCCATGGTAGCTTATTTAGTAGTCACACACAATAATCAAGGGCCAAAAACAATGAATTGTTAATAAATGTTTTTTATGAACTCCTGGGGTGATGTTCACTCAAGCATAAACAATGCTAGACTGCGTGACAATGTGTGTTGGTGGCGGGCCTACGGCTTTTGTATGTGCGTGGCACTGGTGGACAGGTTCCATACGATCGGCGAAAACAGACAATTTTTCTGCGAAAACCAAAATCGGCGAAAACTGGGACAATCGAAAACCAAGGGATGACTGTAAAGTGAAGCAGTGTAAGCTCATAAAATGTCATCACTGTAATTACTGGACTGATAAGAAGAGATAAGACTACCCTCAACCCTCATCAAATGTCACCAATTATCATTAGTGTAGATCAGATGAGATAAGGCAGTGACACATATCTTACATAATGCTTCAAGGGAAATTTATTATAATGATTATTATTATTATTATTATTTATTATTATTATTATTATTATTATTATTATTATTATTATTATTATGCACTATCATTATTATTATTATTTGAGAACAATTTCAGTACCTAATATTACTGTCAGAACACAGATTGGCTATGAAATCACAAGAACTACTATAAATTGTAATTATCAGAACATAAAAATTAGTGTATAAAATAATAAAAAAAATGAGAAAAAAAGGTATATGGCAACAATTCTGCAAGCGGCAGGACTCCTGTTGCTGTCAGGTGAGCATCCAGTGCCAACTTCTCTGCCTCATATCTCGGTAACTACTGACCCTAGATTTCTTTTTTATCCTATAACACTTAAAAAAAATGTGCTCTTCATTTCTATAAAAAAAAAAATTTCTTTTCAAAATATTCGGGGCAGTAGCGGTAAGAACGTAAATATACGTTTGGACCGTTTAAGGGTTAACTGTCATGAGGCGCATCCATCGTACTCTCGCCATTGTCAGGTTTACCTGAATGAGCGGGAAATCCATTGTCTCAAAGAGGCGGAAGGCTTCTCATATGCTATGGCCGTCTCATCTACGCCTTCAAGGGAGACTTCCCCGTATTTCCTATTCTCGCATTGCTAAACGTTCCCCCACTTCTGGGGTCCCAACTCCCGCGGCTTCCTCTGTGGTCGCCCCATCCTCAGTCATCCCTGTCTCGAATTCTTTTGCTGTTCTTGGCTCCGAGGTCCCTACCTCAGCATCCCATACTGTCCTCACCCCTTCCTCTACTCACTCACACAGTTCTGTGCCTACACGCTCTCGTCCAACACCTAATTCTCACCACCCCTCTTCTCATAAGTCCAGCAAAAAATCCCCATTGCCGGGTTCTTCACCTCCAACTAGTTCTGTAACACGTGTGGAGGTTCATCCTCCTCCTCGTTCAGTATCTTCATCCCCTGTCCCCTCCCAAGTTTCTTCCTTGACTGCCCCCCCCCAGGTCGCTTCCACTCCTGTCCCCTCCCAAGCCCCTTCGACAGTTTCCTCTTCCATCTCCTCGCCCTCTACTTTAGTATAGTCTATAGTCTTCCCGATTGCTGCTCACCCTCCTCCTTCTTCCATCTCTAATGTGGTCCCTTATTCTGCATCTTTGTCTACCGAAACGCTGGACGCTATCGCAGAATATATTTCAGAGACTGGAACGTTGATGGACACCGCTCCACCTCCGGTTCCTCCTCCTCTCTCTTCTCCGTCTACACCCCTCCTTCCTTCACAGTGTCCCACTCCTCTGATTACAGGTCTTCCGCTGCCTCCACACGTGGACTTTTCTAACACTAGTCCACAGATTCCTCTAACTTCGACTTGTATCTTTCTCTTCATAAATCATGGCTTATTTGCAGTGGAATATCCGAGGCCTCAGGGGTAACTGGGGTGAGCTTCAGGTGTTGCTCTCCCAGTTTTCCCCTATTGGGGTCTGTTTGCAAGAACCCAAATTACGATCCGCTGTTATCCGTCCCTTTTCGGGCTATGATTTGTTATATTCATCGGATCCTTTTTCCGATGGAACCTTTAACAAAAGTGCTCTTCGTAAATGCACTGGTATTCCATACCGTCAGCTCTATGTTCATTCTTCTCTACATTACACTGCAGCCCGTATCCACTTGAATGAGTGGTATACACTCTGTTCTTTATATCTCTCCCCTTCTCGGGCATTGTCTATCCCAGATGTTGATTTTCTGGTTTCTTCCTTGCCGCCACCCCTTCTGTTACTTGGCGATTTTAACGCACACCATTTTCTCGGGGGGTCGCACTGTGACTCCTGTGGCGTTCAGTTGGAGGCATTTCTTGCTTCTCTCCCCCTCCATGTTTTAAATACGGGTACTCCCACCCATTTTGATCCTTGAACTCATTCTTTCTCTTGCATCGATCTCTCCATCTGCTCTTCCTCAACTGTCCTTGACTTCACCTGGTCTGTCCTCCCGGACTTACATGACAGTGATCATTTTCCAATCATCCTCATGTCCCTTCGTATTCTCCACCTCCTCGTAGCCCACGCTGGCAATTTGACCGGGCAAAATGGGACCTTTACACACATCATATTGCCTTTCATGAGGCTCCTTCCTCATCCTCCATTGATGAGGTTTTACATCTCTTCTCGTCCTCCGTCTTAACCGCAGCTTCACATTCTATCCCCCAAACCTTGGGCAAGCATTCTCAGAAGTGTGTGCCTTGGTGGTCTCCTGCTTGTGCTCGGGCAGTACATTTGAAACGCGCTGCGTGGGGCAGAGGAGAGCAATTGCTCGCCGTGTCATACGCGACGCTAAACGCACTTGTTTGCGGGATTACGTTTCCACCATCACTTCGGCTTCCTCGATGAGTGTAGTCTGGAAGAAAGTGCAGAAATTGAGTGGTAAATTCTCCCCCGACCCGGCTCCTGTTCTTCGGGTTGCCGGTGTCGATATAGCACACCTTCTTGCTGTTGCCACTGAAATTGGTAATCATCTGGTCCGCATTTCTCAGGGGCTCCATCTATGCCCCTCGTTCCTTTCTTCTAAGTCTGCCAGCGAGTTAAAGCCCTTAGATTTTTCTTCTCTCAGAGAAGAATCTTATAATGTGCCTTTTATCCTTCAAGAACTGGAGGCAACACACTCCGCTTGCCGATCATCGGCAGCTGGGCCAGACGGCATACATATTCGTATGCTACAGCATTTACATCAGTCTGCTCTTGCTGTCCTCTTACGACTCTTTAATCTTATATGGTCGCAAGGAGTTATTCCCCAGCTCTGGAAGTCTGCTATTGTTCTCCCTTTTCGCAAACCGGGTACTATGGGATATGATACCTTCCACTACCGTCCCATCGCTCTTACCAGTGCAGTTTGCAAGGTGATGGAACGTCTCGTTAATAGACGTTTGATGTGGTATTTAGAGACGCGCAGTAGTCTCTCCACTAGTCAATATGGCTTTTGTAAGGGCCGTTCTGCCATTGACCCCTTACTGCGCTTGGATACGTATATTCGTAATGCCTTTGCTAATAACCACTTGGTTATCGCCATCTTTTTTGACCTTGAGAAGGCTTATGACACAACTTGGAGGTATAATATCTTGGCCCAGGCCCACTCCTTAGGCCTCTGTGGCAATCTACCATTTTTCCTTAAGGCCTTCTTAACTGAAAGACGTTTTTGTGTCCGGGTTAGTAATGCGCTTTCCCGGAGTTCATCCAAGCTGAAGCAGTCCTCCAGGGATGTGTTCTGAACACAACACTCTTTCTCCGTGCTATAAATAATCTGGCATCTGTTCTCCCATCCAATATTTGGTCATCGCTTAATGTTGATGACTTTGCTATAGCTTGTGCGGGTGCTGACTGTCACCTCATTGCAGTTTCCCTCCAGCATGCCATCAAGTGGGTTTCCGATTGGGCCACCACTCACGGGTTTAAATTTTCTAGTGGCAAAACTCATCAAATTACGTTTACTAGACGTTCAGTGGTCTCTGATCATCCATTGTACCTATACGGCTCACGTATCCCAGAACGTGATACAGTCAGGTTTCTCGGCCTCTTGTTTGACCGTCGATTGTCCTGGAAACCTCACATTACCTCTCTGAAGGTGACTTGTCATAGCCGGCTGAACCTCCTTAAAACCCTAGCACATCTTTCATGGGGAGCTGATCGTAGAACTCTCCTTCGCCTGCATTCAGCCCTAATTTTATCGAAACTCGATTATGGTGACCAGATATATTCGGCGGCTTTCCCTGCTACTCTTTCCAGCCTTAATCCCATCCATTACCAGGGATTGCGTTGATGCCTTGGTGCATTTCGTTCTTCCCCGGTTGAGAGCCTCTATGTAGAAGCGAACATTCCATCCTTGTCCGATCGTCGTGATGCTCATTGCCTTCGCTATTATGTTTGCTCTCATGACCTCCGCAATTCTTCCATGTATAGGATTGTCACAGATGTTAGTAGAAGCTCTTTATTTGTTCGTCAACCCTGTTTACTTCATCCCTTTTCTCTTCGTCTACATTCGCTCTTGTCTTCCCTTCAGCTACCACCTTTCTATGTTCATGTGGCATCTCCCTTTCCCCTACCCCCTTGAGAAGTTCCTGCTGTCCGTGTCTGTTCTTTTCCTCTGCCTTGCGCCAAAGCCCAACTACCTACGGCGGCTTCTCGCTCTCTTTTTCTAGACCACTTCCGTTCTCATTCCCATGCCATCGCAGTGTACACCGATGGTTCTAAGTCATCAGACGGCGTCGGATTCGCAGCAGTGTTTCCAGACAGTATTGTGCGAGGTCATCTATTATCCTCGGCTAGCATATTTATGGCTGAATTGTATGCCATTCTTGTGGCACTTATCTGTATTGCATCTATGCCTGTGTCACCATTTGTGGTCATTTCAGACTCCCTTAGTGCTTTACAGGCTATCCGAAAATTTGATACACCTCACTCCCTAGTTCTTCGTATCCACCTTTGGTTATGCCGTATCTCTAGCAAACAAAGATATTGTTTTTTGCTGGGTCCCTGGTCATGTTGACTTTCAGGGCAATGAACAGGCAGACACTGCTGCACCGTCAGCAGTACATGACCTTCCAGTTTCATATAGAGGTGTTCCATTCACGGACTATTTTGCAGTCATTGCTATGCACCTTCGCACCCGTTGGCAACAACGCTGGTCTGACCTGCTTAATAACAAACTTCATTCTATTAAACTGAGTATAGGTTTCTGGCCTTCTTCTTGTCACCAATGTCGAGGTTGGGAGACTACACTCTCCCTTCTTCGCATCGGCCACACTCGTCTTACTCATGGGTATCTCATGGAGAGGCTCCCTGTCCCTCTCTGTGAGCATTGTCAGGTTCCAGTATCTGTTCGCCATATTCTGTTGGACTGCCCCCACTATCAATGAGCACGCAGAATTTTCCTCCAACGTCGTCTTCGCTCTGCGGCCCTTTCTTTACCTTCCCTTCTCGCTGATGGGCCCTCCTTTAATCCTGACTCTCTCATTGACTTTTTGACAGCAACTGACTTACTCCACAAACTCTGAAGATTATACATCTAGCTCTTCCCTCAGTCCTTGCTACCTCAATCTCTTACTACCCTCTATCCCTGCACTATCCACTACCCCACTGTGCTCCATACCCTCCTAATCATCCCTCTCCCTCTTACTACCCATTATCCCTGCATCCTACCTTGCCCTGCTGCACTGTATAACCCTTGTGGTTTAGCGCTTCTTTTGATTATAATAATAATCAACAATGCTCAGTGTTATTTACCCATAATAAAAGTGCTATATTTTCTATTGATATACCATCTTACATAACATGAGGACAAATGTAATATCCTCAGATTGTAATTTAAGTAAACTTATTATCTGCTAAAAACACATGCTAATGTTTAACTATAACAAAATCGTTCTATTTCTCTAGTATTAAGTAGTCAATAAGTCATTTATTAGATTAAGTCTGCCCATAATGCCATGGCATAATAGTGGCTCTCCTTGCTCTTCAATTCTAAATTGTAATTACAAGATCTCGATGTAAACTTGCAATGAAATAAAATTTACTTTACTTTACATAGCAGCATATGTGGAAAGATCCTAGGATAACCCAAAAAAGTCAGGGTGACTTATTTCCATAGGGATCCCTGTATCTGTACCATATGGTACCCTGTACCGTATGGTACCCTGTCCCGTATGGTACCCTGTACTGTATGGTACCCTGTACCGTATGGTACAATGTACCATATGGGAACCCTGTACCATTGTCAGAAGTGTTACTGATTCAGTAACAATACTGACAGCATATGGTACCCTGTACCATATGGTCAGTAAGTGGTTGGTGGAAGGAGGCACTAGCTCAGAGTGAGTGAGTGTTGGTCTCAAGGCACACTGACAAAGCAGTTTCCAACACAAAGCGCTTCATCATCCACCTCTAGGAACATGTCCAGTCACTGTACATTTGTAAATATATAATAGAACATTACTAACATACAACATTTTTGCATATTTTTTATTGTAAACAATTATTGTAAACAAAATAATGATGAAAATATTAGTGCGGTTGTGTTGAATACAGCGGTACCAGCCCAATGCAACAGCATATGTGAAAGATCCTAAGATAACCCAAAAAGTCAGGGTGACTTATTTCCACTGGGATCCCTGTATCTGTACCATATAATAACCTGTACCATATGGTACCCTGTACCATATGGTACCCTGTACCATATGATACCCTGTACTATGGTACAGGGTACCATATGGTACATTGTAGCATATGGTACATTGCACCATATGATACATTGTACCATATGGTACTATATGGTACATTGCATCATATGATACATTGTACCATATGGTACATTGCACCATATAATACATTGTACCATATGGTACTATATGGTACATTGCACCATATGATACATTGTACCATATGGTACATTGCACCATATAATACATTGTACCATATGGTACCATTCTACCATATGGTACCGTTGTATTCAACACATTAACGCACTAATATTTTCATCATTATTTTGTTTATAATAAACTTGTAAACAAGTTTTGTAAGCAATATAATGATAAACAAATTAGTGCAGTTGTGTTGAATACAATGAGTGTACAATTATACATTATACATTATATTGGTCTCACAGGCCACAAAAGTTACTGGAAAAAAAATATTAGAAAAGAAAAGGAAAAAGTAACAAAAACGTAAAATAAAAACATGCGACTTTATGGAAGTCGCCGATGTTGCCGCCACCCGGTCATTGGGGGTCAACTTCATGACTCTATACTGTCTCGGTAACTACTGATTGGAAATTATTTTTTTTTGTTTCATTACATTCACAAAATTATTATTTTTAATTCTGTAAGGAAAAATAATTTTTTTTTTTTTTTCAAATTTTCTTGGACACTGGCGCATCCATTGAAATTTGGCCTCTGGACCCTGAAAGGGTTAAGGAATAATGTAAAGTAGGTTAGTCCATTTCAGGCCCCCAAAAATACACTTACAAAAGCACTTACAATAATACACTTACATAATTGTTCGAGTTTTGAGGTGATCGAAACTTGGGGGTCCACTGTATATGCTTATACACATGCATGTGTACAAGCATATTTATGCTTGTACACATGCATGTACAAGCATATATATGCTTGTACATGCATGTGTAGTGTGACCTAAATTAAGTAGAAGTAGCAAGACGTACCTGAAATTTTGTAGGTTTATGAGACGGAAAAAAGACACCAGCAATCCTACCATCATGTAAAACAATTACAGGCTTTCGTTTTACACTCACTTGGCAGGACAGTAGTACCTCCCTGGGTGGTTGCTGTCTACCAACCTACTACCTTGAATTATAATTATTATTACTTATTTTTATTAACATAGCAGCTATTTCTCACCGAGGCAGGGTAACCCAAAAAAGAAGAAACATTTTCATCATCACTTACTCCATCACTGTCTTGCCAGAGGTGTGCTGACACAACAGTTAACAAAAACTGTATTTTGTGGTCACAGTGGTGGCCCATGCTAACCTTCCTATTGTGTCTAGAAATATACCATGTTGGATGAATGTTGTTAGCCCAGCATCGTCCAGTGGATAGTGCACTGGCCTAGTAGTTTTATGACTAGAATGTCATAGGTTCTAGCCCCACCTATTCTGTGATTTAATAATCTGAAACATTTTCATTCTCAAAAGAAAGCCACTTAATATAAAAAGCATTTTTGGAAAACAAGTCCTTAAATTTAAATACTACTGTATTTATACAATGTTTATTACTATTCAAAAGTAAAAAAAAAAAGTGCTAAATGTAAAATATTGGATAAATATTCTTAGAAAAATTAAATAAGTAAATTAAACTAGAGACTATTTTGGCTCAGGAGCACATCTACAGTTATAACATGGGTGTCTATGGAAAAATAGGTTTCAAGTTTTGAACAGTTTTCAGGAATACATTAATGTCGTAAGTGAGGGATCTACTATAATATCTTTATGAAACTACAGTAAGAAATATAGCAGTCTTATTGCACAGGTATTTTTCTATTGCCTGCTTTTGTGCAGAATACATTAAAGCATGAAAGTTACCTAAATTGCAATACTGTAAATAAACTGGTTTTAACAGGAACTGAAAAAAATGCAAGTTTGTATACTCTTCCTCATAAAAAAAACTGTTCATACAAGTTTCTTTCAAGTGTGTAGCATTGAAAAAGGGCTTTGTAAGATAAGTGTATTTTTATCAATATAGATCTAATTTATGAATGGGTAAATGTTTTTTCAACAAGATAATTCTGGCTTTCATCATCCTCTTCTATGCCACCTCAGGATAAACAAGAAGTTAAGGGAAAGGTAAGAGAAGCATTAACAGTAAATTGTGTGCTAGAGTTCAGCTCATTTACTATTCTTCATTTCTTTACTGCTTTTCACTCCTTTATTTGTTAGCCTCCTGGGTGTTGTATGTCATATATACATAATAGGGTTGGTGGTTGTTTGCCCTTAGTCCTAGTGGATGTAATACAGTTTTGTATATTATAATTCATATCCTGTATATACATGAACTGCAAGGCATGTAAACTAAAGGCTAGCATGCACACAATAAACAAAATTCCTGGGGAGCAATCAGTCTACTTGCTTGTTATTTCAGTCTCACTTTTTTTCTCTGGCCAGTGGAACCTAGATCATCATCTGTCCAAACTTAGTTTAATTTGAAAATTTTCCCTTATTGGTACATGGAATAAATATTCTCATACAGTGGAACCTCGGTTGTCTGCTGCATTACTTGTCGAACAAATTGGTTTTTGAACCAGGAATTCAAGAAAAAATGTCCTAGTTTTCATACATTCTCTTGGTTGTCGACTGACAACATGAATGGCTCGGGTCACGTTCTCAAGAACTCGCATGCTATAAACATCTTTTGAGCTTTTGTTGTGCATCTTGTGAACTTTTTTGTTATTTTGTGGTTTTAGTGCAATTTTTTGTTGTACGAGATAAGCCATCATGGGTCCAAAGAAGGATAAAGAGATGAAAGCAAAAAGTTGTAAAAAGCACTGACGAGTTTTAAAAAGAAGTCATTAGAAAGTGTGAAGAAGGTTGGCTCCACGTGGTTGATATAGCAAAACTTCCTGGTAAATCAGCGTCTACCGTTATCATGATACTGGGCCAAGGGGAAAAAATTAAAGCAGCTGACCTTGCAAAAGGCTTGAAAGTGATATCAAAGCAAAAGCCACAAATTATTGAGGAGGTTGAAAAACTGTTGATTTGGATAAACAAAAAACAGTTACACAATGATAATGTTTCAGAGGTAATTATTTGTGAAAAAGCGAGGCAGTTGCATGATGACCTGAAAAAAAAACCTGGAACAAGTGCTGAAACTCAATCCTTCAAGGCTAGTAGGGGTTGGTTTGATAATTTTGGAAAAAGAAGTGTCATTCATAGTGAGGCTGCCAGTGCTGACAAAGTGGCTGTTGAAAAGTATGTTACTGAATTCCAAGAGTACGTAGAGACTGAGGGGTTTGTCCCCCAACAAGTGTTTGTGACAAGACAGGCCTTTTCAGGAAGAAAATGCTCAAGAGGACTTACATAACTGAAGAGGAAAAGTCAATGCCAGGACACAAGCCAATGAAAACAAGCTCACTTTGTTACTGTGTGGTAATGCAAGTGGGGACTTGAAATTGAAGCCCTTGCTTGTTTATTATTCCAAAAATCACCAAGTTTTTAAGAAGAACAATGTTATGAAAAACAAACTGGCTGTAATGTGGAGGGCCAACACAAAAGCTTGGTTAACAAGACATTTTTTATTGAGTGGGTTCATGAGGTCTTTGCTCCCACTGTCAAAAAGTACCTCATTCAAAACAAAACAAACAAATTTTATTTCCTTGCAAGTTTACAAAGAGGTTATGTAATTACAATAATGAGTTGTAGTGCAAAGAGAGCCACTATCATGCCATGACATTATGGGCAGACTAACTTTAATGGCTTATAGACTACAGTGGTCCCCCGAGTATCGTAAAAACTTCACTCCAGAAGCCTGCTCAAGTGCCATTACCAAACGAATTTACTCCCTTAAGGAAAAATGTCAATTAGGTTAGTCTATTTCAGACCCCCAAAAATACACTTCCACAAGCACTTACAATATTATACTTACATAATTGTACGATTTCCGGGGTGTACATAACTCAGGGGACCACTATACAGTGGACCCCCGAGTTTCGTAAAAACTTCACTCCTGAAGTCTGCTCAAGTGCCATTACCGAACGAATTTACTCCCTTAAGGAAAAATTTCACGTAGGTTAGTCTATTTCAGACCCCCAAAAATACACTTCCACAAGAACTTACAAAATTATACTTACATAATTGCACGATTTCCGGGGTATTCGTTAACCGAGGGTCCACTGTACTTAATACTAGAGAAATTGATCATAGTTTGTTTAAGTTGTACATCTGTTTTTATTTATAGCAGAAAGTAAGTTCACTCAAATTACAATCTGGGGATATTTCATTGGGGCAAGTTGAAAGTATTTTGTAGATTGTTTATATCAATAGTAATTATTTAAATTATATTATGGGATTATAACATTGTGCGTTGTTGAAAGTAGTTTACAGTATGAGAATGCTACAATTGGGTGTAAGGCAGTATTGTTTTGGGCAGGTTTTTATACTACAATATGACCCTTGTGGTTTAGCGCTTCTTTTGATTATAATAATAATAATAATATACTACAATGTAGTATTAATTAATGTGTGAACTTTGGGCATCTAGTTTTGAAGTTTTAAGATTTAGGTAATTGGGAGATTTTTTGGTAAAGTTGAGTATTCAGTATTTAGTTTAGGGTGAGTTGGTGGTTTTTGAGAAGAGTCTTAAATTGATGTTCAGACTGGGTTACTTTAGTATTTACTGGTAATGAATTCCAAATTTTGGGGCCCTTTATGTGCATAGAGTTTTTACACAGTGTGATATGGACACGGGGTACATCAATAAGTGATCTGTGTCTTGTGTTATAGTCATGTGTCCTGTTAAGGTTGGTGAGGAAAAGTTTGAATGGAGGGTTTATGTTTGAGTGTAGTGTTCTATATATGTAGTAGGCACAAGAATAAGTATGGATGTTCTTACCGGTGAGTAGTTTTAGACTTTTGAATATTGGAGTGGGAATTTGTTATCATTCTGACTGCAGCCTTTTGCTGGGTTATTAGTGGTACTGGGTGATTGAATGTTGTTGATCCCCATGCACAAATTCCATAGATGAGTGAATGATACAGTGCAAGGAGAGCTGATTGTGGAATATAGTACCGTATCTTTGATAGTATTCCTACTGTCGTAGAGATTTTCTTGGAAATTTGTTGTATATGTGTCTGGAATTTGAGTCTACTGTCAAGGTGGATTCCTAGGATTTTCCCTCTGTGAGTCTTGTGATGGGTGACCCGTTTAGTGTTATGTTAAGTGGAACATTTGTAGCTCTGTTTCCAAACTGAATGAAATAGGTTTTGTCAGTATTGAGAGTAAGCTTATTAGTCATCATCCAGGTAGATATTTTCTGTAATTCGGCATTAACAGTGTTGGCGAGTATGACTGGGTTTGGATGATAGAAGACGTATGTAGTGTTATCTGCAAATAATATGGGTTTGAGTAGTTGTGATGCATTTGATGTAAATGAGAGAGAGGAGTGGGCCTAGGACACTTCCTTGAGGGACCCCGACTGTAATTGGTTGTGTGGAAGTGTTAGCTCTATTTGTGTACACAAATTGGCTTCTGTTACTAAGGTATGACTAGGTAGTTGAGGGAGTGCCCTCTTATACCATAGTGTGTTAATTTGATGTGCAGCAGATCATGGTCGACTGTATCAAAAGCTTTACGTAAATCAATGAAGATTCCCAGTGGGACTTCTTTCTTCTCGAGAGTGGTGTATATTAGTTCTAGCATGTGTATAATAGCATCATTTGTGCTTTTATTAGTCCTGAATCCAAACTGACAGGGGTTGAGTATGTTGTGTGAGACGAGGTAGGAATTATACACATACAACCTGCACATAGAAAAGAGGAGCTTACGACGACGTTTTGGTCCGACTTGGACCATTTACAAACGTCGTCGTAAGCTCCTCTTTTCTATGTGCTGGTTGTGTGTGTATTGTTCCGGTCACGGTATTGTGCCTTTTTTGTTATTTAGAGGTAGGAATTGATCTGCCTATGAATTAACTCTTCAAAAATTTTAGAGAGCAGAGGTAAGTTAGATATTGGTCTATAGTTATTCAAGTCTGCTTGATCTCTTTTGTGGATCTGGGTGACCCTCGCTATTTTGAGAATTGATGGGAAAGTGGAGGATTCGATGGATTTGTTAAAGAGTGTTGCAATAATTGGTGATAGTACTTAAGAAGCTTTTTGGTACAGTGGACCCCCGAGTATCGGCCATAATCCGTTCCAGGAGCTAGGCCTTAACTCGAACTGGCCGAAAGTCGAACCATTATTTCCCATAAGAAATGATGTAAATACAATTAATCCGTTCCAGACACCCTAAAATATTCACAAAAAATTAATTTTGTAAAGATTAACTATAGTTTTAGTTTTACATACACAAAACACATAATAACAACACATTAACAAGAAATAATAATAAATAATAAATAACATTTACTTACCTTTATTGAAGAGACTTGCTGGCATCTGGAAGATAGGGAGGAGGACAGGGGGAGGGCTTAGTGTTTGGAAGGGGAATCCCCCTCCATAAGGACTTCAGGTAACAAGTCCCTCTCTGGGGTTACTTCCCTTCTTTGTCTTTTGATGCCACTAGGACCAGCTTGAGAGTCACTAAACCCCTGTCGCACAAAATAACTGTCCAGAGAGGTCTGTTTCTGGCATCTCTTTAACATTTTGCTGAAGTGGGACAAGGTTTTGTCACTGAACATGTTGCAGATATGGCTTGTTTCAGCTTGCTCAGGGTGGTGTTTTTCAACAAATGTCTGCACCTTAGTCCACATAGAACAAATTTCCTTAATCTCTGAAGAAGTTACCTCACCCTGACCATCTTCCTCCTTCTGTGAATCAATTTCCTCTACTATGGTCTGATGCTGTTGGAGATGAAGCTCTTGCAGCTCTTCAGTGGTTAGCTGTACCCTGTGGTCCTCCACCAACTCTTCCACATCCTCGCCACTCACCTCCAACCCCAGGGACTTGCCCAATGCCACAATACCTTCCACAACAGGCACAGAGTCATCAGGGTAAGGGTCAGCCTCAAACGCTTCAAAATCCTTCTGTTCGACACAATCCGGCCACAGTTGTCTCCAAGCAGAGTTCGAAGTCCTGGAAGTCACTCCCTCCCAAGCCTTACCTATAAGGCCTATGTAATGGAAGATACTAAAGTGATCTTTCCAGAACTCTCTTAGGGTCAACTCAGTGTCTGAGGTCACTTCAAAGCACTTTTGAAACACTGCTTTTGTGTACAGTTCTTTGAAGTTAGAAATGACCTGCTGGTCCATGGGCTGGATGAGAGAAGTGGTGTTAGGAGGCAAGAACTTCACTGTGATGAAACTGAAGTTCTCAGACAAATAGTCTTCCAAGTTGTGAGGATGAGCAGGAGCATTGACCAGTACCAGGAGGCACTTGAGTCCCAATTTCTTTTCCTGTAGGTATTTTTTCACACTGGGGCCAAACACTCCAGTGAGCCATTCCACGAAAATTGCAAATTCCAAAACACACACAAATTATTCTTGTTGACATTGTGTTTCTTGAACACTCTGGGATTTTCAGAGTGATACACCAGTAAAGGCTTCACTTTAAAATCCCCACTAGCATTACTACACAACATGAAAGTTAGCCTGTCTTTCATAGGCTTGTGTCCTGGCAGTGCCTTTTCCTCTTGAGTAATGTAGGTCCTCTTTGGCATTTTCTTCCAAAAGAGGCCTGTTTCATCGCAATTAAACACTTGTTCGGGTTTGAATTGTTCAGTGTCTACAAACCCCTTAAATTCAGACACAAACTTTTCAGCAGCACGTTTGTCTGAACTGGCTGCCTCACCATGCCTTACAACACTGTGTATGCCACTACGTTTCCTAACTCTGTCAAACCAGAATTTGCTGGCCTTAAAATCACTCGCATCAGCACTGGTTCCAGGCATTGTCTTGACAAGATCTGCATGCAACTGCCTTGCCTTTTCACAAATTATCGCCATGGAAACACTATCACCCGCTATCTGTTTTTCATTGATCCACACCGCCAACAACTTCTCAACCTCATCCACTGTTTTTGATCTATTTTTGGCAAACATGTCAACACCTTTTGCAACATCAGCTTCCTTGATTTCTTTTCTCTTTGCCAGGATAGAGGTGATAGATTTGTTTTTGTTGTACATCCTGGCAAGGTCCCCCACACGTACGCCACTCATATTTTTCTACTATCTCCTTCTTCTGTTCGATGGTGTTCCTCACTTTCTTTACCACCGGGGTGCCACTAGGAAGCTTCTTTGGACCCATGGTGACTTATATTTCACAGTGACAAGCACTAAACACAATAAAATTATTGTGAAATGCTTGAATGAGCGCGCTGGGTAATGTTCACTCAAGGATAAACAAAGCTAGACTGGCTCACGGCGCCTGCGCGGGGAGGCGCGCAAGCACGGGCAGGCGGACAGGTCTGGTACGTGGGCCAATAGTCGGGGAAACAGCCGATAGTCGGGGAAACAGCCGATAGTCGGGGAAACAGTCGATTGTCAGGAAAAAATTGGGTCGAAAAAAAGCGATCGAAATTCAATCAGGCCGATACTCAGACCGGCCGAAAGTCGGGGGTCCACTGTACATAAAAGGTGGTAAGTTATTTATATCTCCTGCCTTGTTTTTAAGGGTGTTGATGATGAGCGAGACTTCTGTTGGGTTTGTTGGAGCTAGGAATAGTGTATTTGGGTAGGTGCTCGTGAGGTAGTCTGATGGACGGGCGTTTGAGCTTGGGATCTTACTCGCTAGATTCTTTCCTGTGGTGGAGAAGAAAACATCGAGTCTGTTTGCTGTTTCAGTTGGTGGTAGTAGTGGTTCATCTGATTTTGTTAATTTGATTGTTTTGTTTTGGGATATCTTTTAGTTCCTAGAATTTCAGATAGGGTTTTCCAGGTCTTTTCATATCACCTTTATGTTGTGTAATCTGTTCTCATAATACAATTTTTTTGACCACCTTATCAGGCTGGTAAGGTTTGACGAGTAACGTTTAGAATGGTCTCTAGTTATTTGACCCATTCTGTACTATTTTTTCATATAGGTGCTTTGTGTTAATGGATTTAAGGATGCTGGGTGTTACCCAGGGGCTGTTCAGTCTCTTAGCTGTGATCTGTTTAGTTTTTTTAGGGCAATGCTTGTTATAGAGGTAGTGGGATTCTTTTAAAAAATTATTAATACATTCATCAGTATTTCAATATGTTTCCATCTCATTATGACAGTCAATGTTAATCATAGCTATTATAAAGTTATTAACAGCTGTCTCGTTATGAAGTCTGAAGGTAACTTTAGTAATGTCCTGGGGCAATTTACCTAGGTTGGTTATGAGAAAGGTAGGGTAGTGGTATGTTGTGTTGTCTGTGATTATGCCTGATTTTAAAGGGGATATGGTGTTATTCCAGATGTGGTCTAATAAGGAGATACTAGTCTCGGAGATTCTTGAAGGTTTTGTTATTGTTGGTAGCAACAAGCAGTTGCTCATAGTGTTTGTGATTTCAGTTACTTGTGAGTCCTGGTCATGTAGGAGATTTATGTTGAAATCTCCTGTGAGCAGCAAGTGGTCTTTGTTCATGTGTGCATCAGTTATCATGTTTCCTAATTTTTCACTAAAATGGTAAATGTTTGACTGTGGTACTCTGTAGATGTTTATCACTGTGTGGGGTTTTTGCAGGTCTTTTGATTTAACCCTTTGGGGGTCCAAGGGGTCTCTCTGAAACTTGTTCTCAGGGTCCACGAATTTAAAAAAAAAAAAAATTCTTATAAAATGATAGTTTTTTTATTTTTCTAAATCTAATAGGCTAAAAATTACATTTTTGCGATCAATACTCACCGAGATATAGAGGATTGAAGTTGACAAAAAATGAACTGCTGCCGGCAACATCGGTGACTGCCGGTTGGCCGGTAATTTTCTTTTTTCTTTCTTGAAGTTGTTTTCTTATCGATTTTAATTTTTTTTTTCCAAATAACTTTTATGGCCTGTGAGACCAATATAAGTGCTGTTTTTCAAATACAGTGGTCCCCCGAGTTATGTACACCCCAGAAATCGTACAATTATGTAAGTATAATATTGTAAGTGCTTGTGGAAGTGTATTTTTGGGGGTCTGAAATAGACTAACCTACGTGACATTTTTCCTTAAGGGAGTAAATTCGTTCGGTAATGGCGCTTGAGCAGGCTTCTGGAGTGAAGTTTTTACGATACTCGGGGGACCACTGTATTCACTGTATGACTAAGGTACAAATTCACGTGCCAAGAACTCTGTCAAATACCCTGTATCTCTACAAACTCTTATTAAAAATTTGTAATAATCAAATAGTTCCTAAGCATTTATTCTAGTATCATATTATTAAGTTTAGTATTATCTATTCTTCTCAGGTCTAGTTATAGAATCACATCAAATCTTATGATTACAGGAATTGATCCTGATATCAACCTATTATTAAATGACTTACATGATTCCAACAGCAACTGTAACTATTACACAGCAGATCAAGCAAAGACATTACTCAGAGCCAACAATAACATAACTATCTTCAATTACAATGTTAGATCTTTGAGCAAACATTATGATGACCTCACAGCACTACTCCAATCCCTCCAGACCAATATGTCAATCATCACACTCACTGAGACCTG
>WNWK01017227.1:0-42921 GCA_009830355.1 Cherax destructor | reverse complement strand
AGTAGGGAACCCATGATAGCATGCCCATGTCCCAACTCAAGAGGGAGGCCAGCACCGCTCCCCCCATACACACACAGTCCTAACGCACCCCAGAAGGATAAGGTTTTGGGGGGTTAAATGTCAGAAAGTTCTAGAAATAATATGAAAAAAACAGGCCAGAAAGCCCCAAAGCCATTTTAAACTAATATAAAAGTTTCTAGTAGTATGGGCCGATGAATTTAGTAAACCAGTTACAAAATCCGGCTGATTGACTGATCACTTAGAATAACATATATGAAGAATATATAACGTGTTGTCATTTTGCTGGCTATGTACAGTTAGATTCTAGATTCTTCAAGTTCTTCCTTGTTCTCTCTAGGCTGGAGTACTGTTGTACTCTTAACAGCTCTATTTAAGGCAGGCGAAATTACAGAGCTGGAGAATATGCAGAGAACCTTCACTGTTCGTGCAGATTCAATCAAGCACATAAATTATTGGGAACTTGATTTTTATTCTTTGGAACGTAGGCGAAAGCGATACAATATCATATACGCCTAGAAAATTCTAGTAGGATTGGTCCCAAATTTGCACACACACAAATCATTCCCCATGACAGTAAGAGGCTTGGCAGACGGTTCCAATGAGTACTGTAAGAGAAAACTCAATAAGTGTGAAGGGGCCAAGACTTTTCAACGTCTTCCCTTCTTACATACGGGGGATTACCAACAGACCTCTGACTGTCTTCAGGAAGGAACCCGACAAGTTTCTCAAGCCAGTACCTGATCAGCCGGACTGTGGTCTTTATGTTGGACTTCAAGTGGCTAGCATCAATAGTCTGGTTGACCAGGCAGGCCTGGTCTAGGACTTAGCCCTCGGAATACTCTCCAGGTAGACTCCAGGTAAATTCTCCAGGTAGACTCCAGGTATGTTGGCTACTAAATCCACTGGACCTCAACATTAGATACACTGGCATTAATTTAACATGTCTTTGAAACTGTCTAACTTGTTTCCTGTTCTTTCTCGTGCTGCCTGTCATCCAGTGCCCTACCCCAACCCACTTTTTCCTTCAGTGCCCACACGCGGGGGTAAGGATGGGTGGTGGGTGTAGGTGAGTGGTGCCTACCTCCCTCTTAGAATCACCTGCTTATTGCAACTTTGCATAGCTCCTGTCGAGGCACTGGAGACAGTGTAAAAGGCTCAGACCGGGCTAGTTCCTTTCGCCCCAGTATATTATATATATACATACACGCGCATGCGCGAAATGTGTATGTTGGAGAGAAACATTGTTGGTGTGAGGGAGATCGTACGTCCGTGTGTGGCGGAAGGTGTTTACCTGGTGGGCGAGGCGGGTCAAGGTGCAGTTCACACAAACATAACGATCAACACTTAAAAATGTTTACCATGGGATGTTTACCATGGGATGTTGGTGATGCTCGTGACGTACTCTCATGACTCAAGCTCATCATATACGCCCATGCCATATCATCACATTGCAGTATCATGACTCAGGAGGTTACCTGATGGCCGACGTAAGTAGCAGCATCCTAGGCTATGTAGTCTTGCTCGGTAGCCTCTCATACACACACTCCCCTCCCACCACGCCCACAAGGGCGCACATCCACATAGACACACGCCCATACTGGTACACAGCCAGACACAATCCTTCTCCTAAAGATAATAGTAATTACACGTGTACACTTATGTAAGATGTGATGGTGTACCAAGTGCTAAAATCTTCATAGGGGTACATCTGTACACACACACACACACACACACACACACACACACACACACACACACACACACACACACCCCAGGACCCGCCTCATGCCTGCGTGAATAAAAATCAAACGTGTATTAGCAAGTAGCTGCTGTAGTGTGATGTAGGTTTACCCAATGATGTAGATTTACCCAATAACGTAGGTTTACCCTAGGTATTACAGTGTTAATACGCCAAAATACGCACGAGCTGTTGATTATTTTGTGATTGGTTGATATTTAGCATAATTATGTATTGTATATTGTAAATATTAATTTGTATGGCATTGGAAATAAATCGCGTAACGGAACTTTGGTTTAATTCCCCTCGATTTCTGAATAATTGTATTATGTTTCTTGCTCATAGGAAGGTTTCTGTGGCATTCAATGTTGTTAGTGTACTCTTGTGAGCTGCCCAGGTAGATGTGAGGGATTCTGTGAGCTGACCAGGTAGATGTGAGGGATTCTGTGAGCTGCCCAGGTAGATGTGAGGGATTCTGTGAGCTGCCCAGGTAGATGTGAGGGATTCTGTGAGCTGCCCAGGTAGATGTGAGGGATTCTGTGAGCTGCCCAGGTAGATGTGAGGGATTCTGTGAGCTGCCCAGGTAGATGTGAGGGATTATGTGAGCTGCCCAGGTAGATGTGAGGGATTCTGTGAGCTGACCAGGTAGATGTGAGGGATTCTGTGAGCTGACCAGGTAGATGTGAGGGATTCTGTGAGCTGACCAGGTAGATGTGAGGGATTCTGTGAGCTGACCAGGTAGATGTGAGGGATTCTGTGAGCTGACCAGGTAGATGTGAGGGATTCTGTGAGCTGACCAGGTAGATGTGAGGGATTCTGTGAGCTGCCCAGGTAGATGTGAGGGATTATGCAAAATCTATGACCAAGCTTGGGGGGGGGGGTCGTCTAGCCCAGGGCGACCCAAACTCTCCAGCTTATTGACTTCTTCATGAAGTTTCAGATTTTTCATCGCCCCTCCAAACATTTATTACATGAAATTTAATAAATATCACTTTAATTGTACTACCAATAATAATAATAATAATAATAATAGTAGATGATAATAATAATGACTTCATGAAAAATAGATAATTAAATTGTGAAGAATATAAGATTAAACATATCCCCTTTTTACTGAAATTGTTGATGTCATTAATGGGAGGGAGGCATGTGATGAGAGTCAACATGACCACAACACAAAGCACGTCCCCAGACATTAATTGACCCAGTTTTGACCCCCAGCGATGTATCGACCCCTTCTAGAGTCCCATCGACCCTTAGCGTCTATACTGACCCCTCTGGGGAACCTTGGTTTAGTTAAACCCTGTGATGCGCCAGCCATGAAGATTGGTGGGGTTCTCTCAGGTTGACTGTGAATGGAGAATCAACATCTCTAAAATGTACATTTCTAACAAGGCGTAAGCTGAAACCTTGTTTACCAGGTACGTTATAAGTAACAAAAATGTATCCCCCTGATAACTAATGACTTGTTTGCTGACTTGCATGTTTCTTGTTTTAGAACAAATAAATCAAGCTTACGGCTTGATAAAGCTCCTGGAGAGCGAAACGTTGCCACAATAAAATGTCACATTAGTTGCACTTGTGTCCTTTTACCTAACATATTGTCGGTAATTCTACCAACATTATTACAAATCAAGAGATTGTTAGTCCGTTTTAGTATTTCTTAAAATGAGTAAGAGCTAAAACTATGCTAGAGTTTCTTGTTCAGTGTGTAATTCAGGTGTAATTTTTTCTCATTTTAACTCTGCTAGCATAAGTTGCAGTTCTGACTGACTGACTCTCTCTCTCTCTCTCTCTCTCTCTCTCTCTCTCTCTCTCTCTCTCTGTGGCAGCACCTACACTGTGGATTTTTGTTTTTATAATTTCCCTATAATTAGTATGTAAGAATTGAAGGATATAATAATGTTTATACAATGTAATGTAAATGCGTAGTGTTGATATGACTTGTCATGTCACAGAACAACCAAGATACCAGTGAGGGAGCAGGTGGGTGCTCCCAAATAGGGGGGATTGTATACAGTGTTGGTCAGTGGAGCCCGGGAGGCCTTCCTGAGAGGTGGGGTGTTAGCTATCACTCAAGAAAATGGAAATTATCGGCCGAATTTTCTAATGAAATTAAGAGCTAATGTGTAATAGACGCGGTGTTATCTGAAATTGAGGAAGTGCACACTACATCTAATGTAATGTACGCCTTCTAGTGTATGAATTTGCACGTTTATTGGCCAATATTAGTTGCCTGCTTGCTTAGAGGGAGGCGTTAGGACGGATATCCCAAAGAATAGTTGGGTAAGTGTCTTTATTTTGTACACTTATAATTAATGTACTATTGTGGTGTATAATCAGTGTAAACCGTGGACCAACAAATTACTTAGATGTCATGCCACTTAAATAATTTTCATATAATATTCAACCTAATTAGCCAGTGTTACTGGCTTAAAAAATTGTCTAGTAATTATTCAGGAACCATATGTTCCAGATGTGAGTGTGGGGATCTGTGGAGGTGGGCATGAAAGGAGGGACAGTGAATCCATCTCGGGGCCAAGAGCTAAGTCTCGACCCCTGCAACCACAATTAGGTGAGTGATGTGACCCAGTGTTCTTAAAGTCCCACTTGTCTCCGAGGTACATCAATATCAGTAAGTGTAATAATCTGTTCTTATTGTGCAGAACTTTCTGCCCAATTATATTGGTGAAATGTTAATTCAGGATTGTACCTGTGAAATTCACACAGGTAATTTCACATACACTAACCGCACAAGAATCAGAAATTTCCCAATCGGTATTGATGTTAATTTCCTCTTGAGTGCAGGCAATGCTCTTCCTTGGCTCTTTGTCCAGTCCAATGGTACATCTTTGAGATAATTAAGTTAAACATGCGTGGATAAGGATGCTGCAGAAACTATGATTAAGCTTGGGTTAATTTGGTAATGTTTTGAGATGCGCCAGCAGCGCAGTGGTGTGCAAAACAGGTCGGCCGGTTAACCCCGGAAAGTCTGAGACACAGGCCAACAACGAAAGGTTGACCTTCTAAAAGATTCCTAAAAGTGGCACTGCAATTGGGTCTTGTATTTACTAAATTTCTGTATTTTCTGCTCTTGGTGCTTTAACTACTAATGTTTTGACCACTAGAGGTAATTAGTACACATCTTTGTTAACTGGATACTAACAGTCAAAAAATACTTTAATCCTTAAAATCAGGATTAAATTAAACTGAGTATATACACTACGAGGCAAAAGATTTTGGGCACCTGCCCAGTGCCATCAATGGGACACGAGGCAAAACTAGGCTCTGACCTCTATTCATACGGCAGATATAGGATACATCAATATAGGTATTACGCTAACCAAGACTTGCATTTATTTCCTAGTGCAGACGAACTCAGGAGAGCATAATCTATTGGCTAATTAGAGAGATTCGCTCACTGATCTAACCAGAAAACTTAATTTACTGGACCAATGGAGAGTGACTTTCTGGGTCCCTCAGAGCTTGGTGCACAGAGATTGGGCTTATTTAGCTACTCAGAGAGCTTGGGTTACTGAGCCCTTTAGCGCTTGACTTACTGGACCACTCGTAGAGCTTAGCTCACAGTGTCACTTAGTGCTTGCGACAATCATAGAGCTTAGCTTGGCTTATTGGACCACTCAGGGAACCTGACTTTTCGGGTCACTCACACAGCTTGTATACAAAAATTTGCCTAGCAATGTATGAATGAACTAACATGTTCATACATACATTAATTACTGTTCGAACCCCAAAACAGTTTAAACAGTGTATTGAATTCTGTTTGAGAGCCCTTAGGATGTGTAGCCCTGAATTCTACGATGGGAAAGTTAGAAAAATCTATGAAATTGCGTCCAGCTTACAGTATCCATGAATGTTTAAAGATAAAGCTTTTCATAAAGCTAAAAAAAAAAGAGCTTAATACAGAATATAATTTCGAGAAATTGTTGGTTTTACCATATAATGAAAATCTCTCATCTTCCAGATGAATACTTTAATGTTAAAGTTGTTCTTAAATACGACAACACAGTGTAACATTAATTAAAAAAATTCCAAAGGAATCTTTGGGTTGAATTTACTGCAACCAGTGTAAAAGTTGATAGCTTTTTATTTAAGAAAAACTGGTAAGTCTCTTGAGACCAGAGTTAAACATAAATATACAATAACTATTAGACAATCCAGTGATTTTGCTCTTCCTTGTAAGGAATACAGGCAATTGTGTATTTTTTTTTATATTTTATTTAAAAACATAAAGTACAACAACAAAGCAGACATTTCACAAATATCCAAAATGAAACTTCCAATAAATCACAATCCACCATAATAAAATCAAGCACTGACACATTATCCCATAACCAATGACACATTGGGAACTGATCACACCCAACATATTTCAATACACCCATAAGAAAACCCCATATAAAAACAAATTTCACACGTTATAAAAAACCTCATTGCTATACATGTCAACCACCAGGAATACAAAACTTAAGGAACATATTGAAACCCCATATCCCCACATTAACTTAACATTAACCTCCAACTTCCCCTTAAACATATAGCATACATAAGATCAAATATTATATTTTTCGTAATTTTTTTATATAAATAGATTGTCATATAAGACACAGTATATACAAGAAGCACTGGAATCACATAGGAAGTTACAAGGTATGACAAGTGCGATACAATACACACTCTCCCTTGTAACAGATAAGCAGGTATCACCACCAAAAAAACACACTATCAAAAAACAAAAAATACACAAAATAAACCACTTAAAAACAACAGAAGCACATAAACATCCATCCCCACAACAAGTGACCCTGACAACCTCAGTAAGACAGCACTTGTCACAGAGTTGTAATCGTGACAACCTCAGTAAGACAGCACTTGTCACAGAGTTGTAATCGTGATAACTCAAAATACCACAAACTATACTAGTCTCCACTGATGCACCCCCCATAACCCCGCCCATAACCCCCCCACCCACTCTCACTTGCCAGTATAACACACGTTACATAAGTAAGGCAATAAAACTACTTAAACATATACATAAACATGATACTCATAATCACTATGCGAGAAGCATGAAGATTACAATAGGTACAATAACCATGCCATCATTACATACACAACCATATACTACGTAGTATACCATACAACACTCATACATAAGCAAGTTTTTCCGTTTTTTTTTGGTTCGTTACATAATAACATTAATATAAGGACCCATGAGATAAATTAACAAGTTCATACCATGTGACATTTGTTAAGTAAAAGGACACAAATGCAACCTTCAGCAGAAATATTTGTCTAACCCATTGTTATACTACCCAAGTATTTGTTTTATTACCTTTTACTCATGTGCATATTGATTGTTCTACCTTATTGTATTACTACTACTACTACTTATATCACTACTACTTCGACCACCACTAGTATTTCACCTCACTTTAAGAGTATATATAAGCCCACTGTGTCCATGTAACGCTTGTAACGGCTTGAGAAAGCTCCTGGAGAGCGAAACGTTGCCACAATAAAATGTCACATTAGTTGCATTTGTGTCCTTTTACTTAACATATTGTCGGTAATTCTACCAATATTATTACATGTGACATTTGTATACAGTCATTAGAAGTCATAATGCTATAATCCTAACACTTTCTATAATACACCATACCAAAAACATATAAATCTATTTGACATTCCTATGAAATCAAAACCTGGGTGTCCACTGTACCGGAACACAGCATGGCACATTACCATCCGTCACTCCACACAGTCCATACACAGGATGCTACCTATAACTAACAACAGTATCACTATAATTATCTATACAAGCTATAAAAATTCGCTATGCGCACTAAATGCCATGCATAAATCTAGAGACTTTGAAGCAAAATCACACCTCATCACAACCAATCAATCATTTAGTTTTGTTTTTTTCTTTCCAAAGCAAAGGCACCCTGAGGTCCATCGGGAGAGTCGCCTTATTTCCCATAGACTACAACCCATCGCCTCTAGTATTCGTTAACCTTTTCCGAAAACACCCCCCCTACCCCCCTTCACAAACCACACATAAGACTCCCCACCTTACGTTCAGTCGTCAGCATCCAACTAACCCAAATGTAAAAAAACATAAAACTTAGTCATCCGTCAATTATAAAAGTCTACCCACCCTCTCAGCACTCACCCAACCCATCGTGCACACACATTACCCTAACACCACAACCATACAAAGAATCGAGCCCTTACCTATCTCCAACACCTAAACCCTCTGTAAGCCCCCAAGCGTCATACTCCTATAACTATTTGGAAAGGCCTTTTCCCATCTACCCCCATAAACCTCCCTATTCCTACACTTTGTTCTATATATTTGGGCTGCAATTGCCCTAATTCGAACTCCACCAACCTCCTCACATAAAGTCCACAAGACATACAAAAAGTCTACCACCATATACCGCAGAGCTCGGCACACATCATCCCCCACACCACCTATATCTAAACTCAACGCCCTCAATACCGGTATCCCCCCACCACCCATCGCTGGCACTATTCCTCCAAACCAACTTCTTACTAAACCCAAACTTTAAAAAAAAAAACAAAACATGATATGCCGTTGCCTCCATCTCGCTCCTACTACAACGAGCACTCACCACCAACCCCATTCTAAACAATATCTCACAAGAAGCCACCACATCATGCAAAAATCTATACACAAACTCACGCTCTCTCGCCCTTAATCTTAACCTCCTAAACCCCTCCCAAATTCCCCTCCAATCATATAACGGATACACAGCCACACACTCCTCTCCCCCCCACCTTCTCCAACTTACATACAGCTATCCTCTTTGGGTCCCTCACAGCTAACAACCCCCTCAACATATCACCACATTCCTGCAGCTCCTTCCCTCCCCACCATCTGCATAGATCACTCCCTACTACCCCTACCTGTCTCCCCCCACCCCTCCCCTCCTCAGAAAACTTTGCTTCACGTACACACACTTGACTCGTAACTGTATAGGAATAAGTCCCAGACCCCCAAGTCCCACCCTCAACCGAACAACGTCATGCCTTAACCAATGCTTTCCGAAACCCCAAACATACCTCAAAACTCTTGCTTCCAGTCGTTTCACATCTGTCTCCTCCAGAGGATAAACCCCGCACACATGCCATAACCTACTATATAACAATACATTTATAACAATTACCCTCTGCTGCAAGGTAAATTCACCAGACCTTCAACCCCCCATCCTACACACCTCTACCCTCTCCGAATTCACCCTCCTATCTTCCAACCCATCAGCCATATATACCACCCCACATATCTTCAGTCGATCCACTACCGTCCATCAATACACTGCACCCAACCCTCCCCCCACCCAATCCCCCACCTCCAATAAATTAGATTTTGCCTTGTTCACACTCATACCAGTCGCTCTCCCAAATACCTGAATGATCCTCTCCACATTACCTAGACCTTCACCTCCTCCCACTAAAACTGTGGTGTCATCGACATATCTTACAATACCTGTTGGACAACCATGCTCACCACCACACTTCCTCACCCCTTCTGCAATCGGTCCTAAAAATGGATTTTGCAAGCATGTAAAAAGGATCTGCGACAGAGGACACCCCTGACACAAACCCTTTCCCATGCTCACCTCCCTACCCAACCTACCATTCACCTGTACCCTCACGCTTGCATTTCTATATAAAGACTCCGCCCATCCAACTATCTCCTCCCCAAAGCCCTGATATCGCATTATCGTCCACAGCATCTCCCTGTCAACACAATCATATGCAGCAGACCAGTCCAGTCCCAGCACACCCCCTCCCCTATGATTCTCAATAAATTCCCTTATGGTCACATGTCCCCAACTCGTACTATGACTCGGGATCCCATACTGGCCTGCCTCAATCACACTTCCTATGACCCTCTTTAACCTATTGCCCAACACTCGCATATATCTTATAATCAACACATAACATAGAGAGTGCTCTATAATACCTCACATGCCCCTCACTGTCACCCTTCTGTACAAGCACCACCACACCAATTCTCTGTGTATCCCCTAAGTAACCCTGCAGTTTCATCTGATTAAAAAGTCTTAACAAAACCCCCTTAAGTGCTCCCCAATGTGCAATATAAAAATCACTGGGCAACCCATCGACACCCGGCGTTTTCTTCTTACTCATCCCCTGCACAGCTTCCAACACTTCCTCTTTAGTTATCTCACCCTCCAAGCCATCCCTCGCCTCATCACCTAATACCCGCCTAATACCTTCAATCAAAACACCTTTCTCACTATGCCCACCCCCTTCTTCAAAGCCCTTTCAAACCACTTGTCAACATATACACCCATCGCCTCTGTTGTACATAACATTTGCCCTCTACTATACCCATCCCCATCCTCAGTCACCTCTAATTCCATCACAGTCATCCCCCTCCTCCTTTTGCGGAACTGTCTAAAGACATGTGCAGATGGACTATCCCCCCACAATACCTCTTCCAGACCCCCACACAATCATACAACATCAAAACGCTCATTCTGTATTTCTTTCAATCTTTCCTTTAATACCCTTATTTTGACCACCTAATATGCCCTCCCTCCCTCATAACAGCTACTCAACTGCCCCTTAAGGTATTTCTGGAGCCTATACCTCCATTGGTTCTCCTCCCTTCCCATGCGTTTAAAGAACTCCCGGACTGCAGGTTTCGCCCGCTTCTCCCACCAACCCACAATGTCATCTTCCAGCTTGCCCGCCTCCCATAATCCCACCCACCATTCTTCAAAACTTCCTAACCTCTCCGCCCCTTCAAGCAATCTCACATTTAGCTTCCAATAACCCTTGAACCACTGGACCATGCCCACCCAACTCACATCCACCATCACACCCCTGTGATCAGAGAACCCAACATCAATCGTTTGAACTCTGATGACATCCACTTCACTGGTGACATAAACCCTATCTAAACGCGCATCATATCCCCTCCTAATAAAGGTATGTTCCACGAACCATCCCCTCCCACCGACCACATCCACCATTCTCCCACCACCCAAAACATCCCTCAAAACCCCCAGCACACCCCCCACCCCCCTAGGTTCAACATCCTTTTTACGTATAACGCAGTTCCAGTCACCTACCATTATAATTATTTCTGGCAGCCCTCCCATATGAAATACTAAGTGATCCCTAACAAAATCCTCCTTAACCCGTCTATTAGGAGTCGCAGGCATAAAGACCGCTACAAAACTCACCTGAACCCCCCACACTCATCAACCCTCACGATCCTCACATCACCCCCTCCTCCCAAGCCATCAAGCGAAAAGGGCTCGATTCTTTTATAACTAATGCAACTCAACCCTTGAGACGCCCAGCACTCCCAGCATACACACAATAACCTTTCATCAACAACTCTCGCTCACATTTATAATTATGCACCTGAAGAAAACCTACCTCTATGCCATACCTACGAAAGGTCAACTCAACCCACCTCCTTTTAGCCTCGGCCCTTAGACCGTTGACATTACATGTCACACACCAGGAAAACAATAAAGGTGGCTTTCCTTTGGACCTCACTTTCTTCAAAACAACGTTTGCTGGGTACCACAGCCTTACCTCCTGCCTGGTAACCCCTCACCCCTTCATTCCCCGTCTTCCCCCATTGCATATTGTGTAGATTGAACTAAAACCCAAAAATTACTTCCCTGTCAGAATATGCAGTTGTCAGTTGTGCATAAACTGTTTCTGAATAATCTGATGGCAAACTTTTTGAAAATGTTCAAATTTGATGCTTGTTGTCCTTTTTCGGAATTCTAGTATATGAAAAAGATAGGTGTTAGCGAGAAAACTGCCACAAACACACGAATTAAGATGTGACTGACTCCATGTGACAGTTGAACTCTATCCACAACCTGGAAGATTGAAACCATCAGGAGGCGTGCCTGTGCCCTACACCCGCTGCTGTTTATCCTATCTTATAATTTCCATCTGGAGCCTCAGTATTATGATATAGTGAAGGTTAGAGGCTACATATATCATGGCTAATAGACTAATCTCATTTCTCCCTCTATTAATCAGACCTTAATCTACCTTAAAAAACTGAACTTTTAGTATTATCGTGAGTGTTTAATGATCCAGTAATACCATCGATTTTCATTGTTGCCGGCGAAGAGTTCTTGATCCAGAGAGATGGAACAACCATCCCTTTCCTTGCATCGTATCTCATTACCTCCCATTGTCCCTGGTGCTGTAACGCTCCCTCTCTGAATAATAAAAAAATAATACCGCCATCTATGGGAGGCAACTTTCCCTATTGTACAGAGAACATCAACTGAAAATACTTCTGATAGGGTTTTTAAGAGTGAAGTTTCCCCTCAAGGCAACTCCTCCTTCCCCTCGAGTCCACCTTCGCCTGTGTATCATGTCAACTACTCATCCATTAGCCAATTATTCGCATTATATTTACTCTAAATGAGTAACTGTAATCACATAACACGATTCGGCAACCTGTAATCTTCTTATCCGTGTACTAGTAATATATATTCGATAAGCTAATGTATTGCTTTAATTAATAATAATGAATTAGGTGTGGGTAACACTCAGGCATGTAATCTTTTAATTAAATTATTACGAGGAGTGGTTTGCAAGTTGCTTTAATTGACTCCTTCAACTTGCTATCTGACTTTCACTAGTCACGCAATTCACCTTAACACTTTATTGTCTTGTGTGTGTGTGTGTGTGTGTGTGTGTGTGTGTACTTACCTAGTTGTACTCACCTAGTTGTGGTTGCAGGGGTCGAGTCAAAGCTCCTGGCCCCGCCTCTTCACTGGCCGCTACTGGGTCACTCTCCGTGCGCCATGAGCTTTATCATACCTCTGCTTAAAGCTATGTATAGAGCCTACCTCCACTACATCGCTTCCTAAACTATTCCATTTCCCGACAACTCTGTGACTGAAGAAATACTTCCTAACATCCCTGTGATTCATCTGAGTCTTCAACTTCCATCTGTGTCCCCTTGTTGCTGTGTCCCATCTCTGGAACATTCTGTCTCTGTCCACTTTGTCAATTCCTCTCAGTATCTTATATGTTGTTATCATGTCCCCCCTATCTCTCCTGTCCTCCAGTGTCGTCAGGTCGATTTCCCTTAACCTCCCCTCGTAGGACATACCCCTTAGCTCCGGGACTAGTCTTGTTGCAAACCTTTGCACTTTCTCGAGCTTCTTCACATGCTTGGCTAGGTGTGGGTTCCAAACTGGTGCTGCATACTCCAGTATGGGCCTAACGTACACAGTGTACAGGGTCCTGAACGATTCTTTATTAAGATGTCGGAATGCTGTTCTTAGGTTTGCTAGGCGCCCATATGCTGCAGCAGTTATTTGGTTGATGTGCGCCTCAAGAGATGTTCCTGGTGTTATACTCACCCCAAGATCTTTTACCTTGATTGAGGTTTGCAGTCTCTGGCCCCCTAGGCTGTACTCCGTCTGCGGTCTTCTTTGCCCTTCCCCAATCTTCATGACTTTGCACTTGGTGGGGTTGAACTCCAGGAGCCAGTTTCTGGACCAGGTTTGCAGCCTGTCCAGATCCCTTTGTAGTTCTGCCTGGTCCTCGTCCGATTGAATTCTTCTCATCAACTTCACATCATCTGCAAACAGGGACACTTCGGAGTCTATTCCTTCCGTCATGTCGTTCACAAATACCAGAAACAGCACTGGTCCCAGGACTGACCCCTGTGGAACCCCGCTCGTCACCGGCGCCCACTCTGACACCTCGCCACGTACCATGACTCGCTGCTGTCTTCCTGACAGGTATTCCCTGATCCAATGTAGTGCCTTCCTGGTACCCCTGCCTGGTCCTCCAGCTTCTGCACTAATCTCTTGTGTGGAACTGTGTGTTATATATATATATATATATATATATATATATATATTATATTATAAACACACACACACCCGAAAATATCAAGTATTACGGAGCTTGTACAATGTTTACATTACATGCTGAATAATAATATCACAATCCTAGCAAAACAAATTATATTCTAAGCGTCCTAACAGCTAAACATTAGTAAACATTTGTTGCATGAAATAATAACTGGACGCATTTCGGTCGCAGCACGATCCGAGAATGGTATCCCAGTGTTGTGTAACCCCAGCCCTTACTCCTCAGTGAAAGGAACAGTGATGTGCGGCTTAAGTTTGTAATGGGAATCAGAAGAGGTAATCACAGGGTGACACTTAAATATTAATATACCAATTTCTTCAATACATGTAATAATTACCAACGAAGGACATACACATTCCAAAAGTATTGAGAAACAATTCACTAAGAAACAACAGCTTCGAAGACAAACTGAAGAGGCGTTCTCATGTTATCTCAGAGAGACCAATATTCTAAAATACACCAGCACATTAAGTTTGAAGCCAGTCATAATTTGCATTATTAAATTATCAGTATGGAAGTATTAAGCTAATTGGATGAGGCCAGAATTAAGATTCATGTTAGGAAAGTTGTGTAAAAGATCTGTATCAACAAGACGGCGCTGGTGAAGGCTAGAAGGAGGGTAGAGTTTTAGCAGAGGACCAGTTAATAGGATGATTATGATTAACATGACAGAAAAGAACATTGTGTCTCCAAGACGAACACTTTTTTGTGCTCTTTAAGTCTGTCATGAAGAGAGCTGCCAGTTTCACCAAAGTATTGGAGAGAACAGGAAGAGCAGGAAAATGAAGTACACTAAAAGTACTAGAGAAAGAATTATATAGAAGATGAGGGCTAAGAGAATTAGTGTGACGAAAGGGAAGTTTGATAGCCAGAGGACGGAGGGTGTTATTAAGGGTTTGAAGACTGGAAATGTAGGGAAGTCAAAGAACAGGAGACTTCAGATGTGTGTCGGGGAGAGAAGGAAGTCCGTTTATAATGAGAATATGTAGAGTTAATGAAATCGGAAGGATTGCCAAGGCGAAAGAACGACCTGCGCAGAACAGAAATTTCAGACAAGAAAATGTGTCACAGATACGGAGGGCACAGAAAAATAATTCTAAGAAAAGCAGTGAATGTACATTGCACTGTGCGTAAGCTTGGAGGAGACGGAAGAACAAAAGCCAGTCACAGAGCGGTGGACATCAAGGAAAGGAAGCAGAGAGTTAATTCCCATTCAGCTTTGAATTTAATAGATCAAGATTGTTAAAGGCATCAACAAAAGGTCACTGGAGTCTAGTCATATAGCAAAGACATCCTCTACATTTATAATTTTTCATTATTTTGATTGTTACAAAATATTTTACATTTGTGTTTTGTATAAGATTATATAAAGTTTGCGTCATTATTTTCCCACTTACTTATATTTTATTGTTATTCGTCTTTTATCTATATTGTTCGTACTAGGGATGGGCCTTGAAAATATTGAGGATTCATTTCAGATTCGATTCAAAGTAGGGGACGATGGGTTCAGTTCCTCGGATCAAGAGCCCCTGATCAGCATCACGGGCCCCCTCCCCAGCAGCTAGACACTCCATTAACAATACAAACCTAAAAGGATACCCAGGTATTCAAATTCTTTAGGTTAGTTTAGTTTTCTATAGTTTTCACGGAAACCAATTTTGGAAATTTTTCTTTTAACACATCGGCCGTCTCCCACCAAGGCAGGGTGGCCCGAAAAAGAAAAACTTTCACCATCATTCACTCCATCACTGTCTTGCCAGAGGCGTGCTTACAATACAGTTATAAAACTGCAACATTAACACCCCTCCTTCAGAGGGTGGCCTGGTGGTTAAAGCTCTCATTTCACACACGGAGGGCCCGTGTTCGATTCCCGGTGGGGTGGAAACATTTTGACGCGTTTCCTTACACCTATTGTCCTGTTCACCTAGCAGCAAATAGGTACCTGGGTGTTAGTTGACTAGTGTGGGTCGCATCCTGGGGGACAAGATTGAGGACCCCAATGGAAATAAGACAGTCCTCGATGACGCACTGACTTTCTTGGGTTATCCTGGGTGGCTAACCCTCCGGGGTTAAAAATCCGAACAAAATATTATCTTACTTCCCATCTCCAGGAAAGTCCGGCCTGCCGGTTTCCCTGAATCCCTTCATAAATGTTACCTTGCTCACACTCCAACAGCACGTCAAGTCCTAAAAACCATTTGTCTCCATTCGCTCCTATCTAACACGCTCAAGCATGCTTGCTGGAAGTCCAAGCCCCTCGCACACAAAAACCTCCTTTACCCCCTCCCTCCAACCTTTCCTAGGCCGACCCTTTCCCCGCCTTCCCTCCACTACAGATTTATACACTCTCCAAGTCATTATATTTAAAATTGAACGAGAAAATACCTTTGTGGAAAATTGGGAAGTCATGATTAGCTGAAGGAGCAACCGAATCTGCCTGTTCGATGCCCTGGACATCAGTGTGTCCTGGAATATAGCAAAAAAAATTGCTTAATGTTTAATAGTAATGTGACAAAGGAGTTGAGTTTCTGGATAGCCTCTAACGCACTTCGAATACGAAATAACTACGAATGACCAGGTGGACAGGGTTGGAACCTGTATGAAAGCTGAGAGAATTGCATATATTTTTATATATTTTATTTAAAAAACACATAATACAGTAAATATAGAATAAGACCTTCACAGAAGATCCGTACATAAGGTTAAGAACCCTGCTATAGACAATATTGGCACATACGCTATACTAAAGCTCATGAACCCGAGGGTTCCAACATTATCCCCATTGCGTACGTACCTATATACTATTCAATGTTCATAACATATTACAGAATGACAATACCAGCTCTCTCCCTATCTACTCAAGTACCACATACAGGCACGTTACCCCACTAGTTAACATTCACTTACTATGTTAATTAAAACGTCTTGGTCAACCATGCGAAATTCTACCTAAATCCGCAAGAGCTTGGGTCACTACCCAAACATTTCAACCCCCCTCCCCCCACACCATGTTTCTATAATATACAACATATATATGAAACAATACACCCCAAACATATTAACATGCCATTCTACTAAATATATACAATATACAATGGTATATCACTAACATCCTAAAATTATGTCAAACCTCAGCTGCCTCTTACATACACAGCTTCACGTGTTGCAATTCAAGGGCAAAACATTCCTCACAATAGCTATCAAGACTTCACTTTAACCCAAACTGACACCAGCTCAGTATTCTCCACAACTTATTCATACTGAAAAATAATCTCAACACAGACCCACCACCGCCACACTAGGCAGTTTCACATTATATAAGACTTCCAAGTGGGTTTACACCCAAAACCACACAACTCCTGAATTATATGTCTATCCTGGTCCTATACATACCAGGAAAACACAAAATTCCACACCACATATCCGCCAAGACACATCTACCCCTGTGGCTCCTGTCATGATCCTTGCTGTATACCTTGTGCATACTACTAGGCTCCATCAATTACCTTTCAACCTAATATTATGCACACCAACTGCCGTCTTAACCCCATTGCAGCAAACGGCAGATTTCCCATACCCACCTTTCAGCAGGTGATGTCACTACGACTACAGTGCAAACATACACTCCCGACTAGACACACTGAACATGTGCTAGAGTCGACCACACCTATTTATCTTTCACTCCCTGACACGCATAACACCCGCAACCAGTGACAATGCCTCATAGGAAATCCCTCTTATTACCCTCTGTTCAAAGTTTTCTACCAGTCGTCAGTACACGTCAATCAAGTTTACCACCCTACCCACACACACTAATCCACCCATCAGTCCCTCCCTACATCGTCACCCGTTTCTCCAAAGATACATTAAATATATATCGTCTGTCCTTCCACCAACTCTACCCCTCCCCTTCCCACTCACTCTCCAAAGCACACTTATACTCCCCTAAAGACAAGCCCCTTTAAGAATACTTACCTACGCCCCTAGTAAGTCTCCTAATACCAAATTTTTATACTCCCCTGAGAAGGCACTCCCCCAATTCCCCCCATATACCACCCTGTTTATACATTTTGTGAGATACATACACCCGGCTACTGCCCTGATACGCACCCCAACCCCGATGTCCTGCAACTTCCATGACACACATACATAATCGATCATTAAATACATAAGGCCTCGACGCACCTGCGGCTGCACTTCCCCTATGTCTAAGCTCATCGCCCTTAATACAGATACACCCCCCTCCCATTCGTCATAACACACTCCCCAACCACTCCCTCACAGACCCCAAACTTTCACAAAAGTATATCGCATGCATGGCTGTTTCGTCCAACCCACACCTTCCACAACCCACCAGTCACCATGCCCATTCTATATAGTAAGGCTCTCGATGCCACTACTCCATGATTAAAATGATATATCAATTCACGATCCCTTGATCTTAAACGCAGGCCTCTCAGTCCGGTCCATTTGTTGCCCCAATCATATAATGGGTATTCCGCCTCTCCCTCCAGTACAGCCCTCCCTCACCTGATCCTCTCCAAGGCACTCACTGTGAACCTTTGTGTTCCTCATTACCACAAGGTTGCGCAGCAAATCGCAACACTGCACCAGCTCTTTCTTCCCCCCACCACCAACTCAGCTCGCTTATTACTTTATCTATCTTTCTCCCATCCTCACCTCCTAACCTCACACATATCTTTTTACATAAATACACAGCAACCTACGTTCTAAAGATATAAGCCCTAATCCCCCAACCCCACCCTATTCTTTACAATTTCCTTCCATATGCCCATACATACCTAAACACCCGTACTTCCAACAGCCTCACGTCGTCCTGCAACAGAGGGTAAATCACCGCTATATGCCACAACTTACTATAAATCATCGCATTCACCACGATCACCCTCTGTTGTAGAGTTAGATCCCCCGCCCTCCAACCCCTCATCCTCTCAATCGCCGCCCTCACAACCCTCCCAGAATTCTCGCACCTCGCTTCCCTACTATCGCTCATATATACAACCCTGCAAATTTTAACCTTTACCACTACTGTCCACCCATACCTCATACCCATTCTCCCGCCAACCCACGTCCCCACCTCCAACAAGCGCGACTTTGCCCCATTAACCCGTATGCCTGTTGCCTTGCAAAATACCCTGATGATTCTACCTACATTTCCCAGACCCTCCTCATTACCTACCAGAACCATTGCATCGTCGACATACCCGACTATGCTGGGTACATCACACCTATCGATGTCGCCCCTCCCCACCCCTTGCCCAGTCAACCTATAAAACCGATCTTGTATACATGCGAACAAAATCTGCAACAAGGGACATCCCTGCCGCAGACCCCTATCCATGCCCACCTCCCTCCCAACACGTCCAATCACTTGCACACGCACCCATCGAACCACTTCCTCCCTAAACCCCTGCCGCTGCATGATCTCAAGCAACACATCTCTTTCAACACTATCATACACTGCTCTCCAATCCAACGCTAGCACTCCACCTTCACTCCCGCCTTCAATAAAATCCTTTATTCTCTCATGCCCCCAAACCATACTACGACCCAGAATCCCATACTGCCCTTCTGCAATCACTCTGCCTATCACCCTTTTCATTCTGTTCCCCAAAACCTTTGCAAAAACCTTAGTCAGCACACATCATAGCTAAAGGCCTATAATTCCAGATCGTATCCCCATTCTCCCCCTTTTTTAACTAACACTACTACCCCTGTACCCTGCTTATACCATATGCATCCCCCATCCTTTATCCAATTTAGCAATTTCACCATGCACTCCCTCATAACTTCCCAATGTACCCTATAAAAATCATTTGATATACCATCTATACCTGGTGCCTTCCCTCTACTCAATCCATTCACCGTCTCCCATACTTCCTCCTCGCTAATTTCCCCCTCCATGCTCTCTCTCTCTCTGCCTCCCCCAACACACTCTTGATACCCTCTACTAAGATACCTCTCTCACGCTCCCAACCATTCACACTTTGCAAATAGCTCTCAAACCACTTGTCTACATATATGCCCACCGCCTCGGTCGTCCTGAGCTGTTGTCCCTTCCAAAAACCATCTATATCCTCCTCCACTTCGATACAATTCACAGTCATTCCACCCTGCCTCTTCCTATAATTCCCCAAAACACATGCTGAAGGCCTGTCTCCTTACATAATGTCATCCATTCCTGCCTTCAATCGTACTGCACCATACATCGCATAAGGTCCCCCTCCAACATAACTGTTCAATTGCCCCTCAATATACTTTTGCAGACCATACTTCCAGCATGCATTCTCTCGTCCAAGCCTTTTATAAAACTCCCGAATCCCCGGCTTTGCCTTATTTTCCCACCAGCTCACTAAATGTCCCTCCCTCCTTCCTTCCTCCCACATCCCCACCATCGCGAAAACCTCTCCTTCCGTTCCTCCCCAACTAGCAACTTGACATTTAACTTCCAATAACCCCTGTACCAGTGTACCACTCCCTCCCAATTAACCTCCACTAACATTCCTCTGTGGTTCGAAAAACCTACATCTACAGTCTGAACGCCCCCTATCGTCACCTGTTCCGTCACATAAATTCTATCTAATCTAGCCACATACCCTTTACGTATAAAGGTATGCTCCACATCCACCAAGCCTGCACTACCCAAGACATCCCTTAATACCCCTAACTCGCATCCTCCTGCACCCCTAGGCTCTACATCCCTCTTTCGGACCACACAATTCCAGTCACTCCCAACAATTGCTACTCCCAGTAACCCGCCCAAGGCGTTCACCACAAAATCCCTCACAAATTCCGTTTTTACCCTTCTGCTGTGTTCCGCTGGCATGTAGACTCCAACGAAACATACACTCACCCCACCCCAATCCCCATCTACTTTCACTATTCTTCCTCCCCCACACTCTTCCCACACTAACAGTATGACCTGTATGACCACTGCAACCCCTCCCTTTAATCTGCCCGATGACCCTGCATAAACACTATGCCCCTTCAAGCGTAAGTCTCGTCCATACCTGTGATTATTTTCTTGTATAAACCCAACATGCACACCAAAACGTCGTAATGTCACTTCTACCCACCTACGTTTAATCTCCGCTATCATTCCATTTGCGTTAATCATTAACCACTTGAATACAAATGAGTGGGTTTTCCTTTTGACCTTTGTGGAAGTGGCATGGCAATTTTACCCAAGCCTCCCCCTCTATTAACAGCCTTCCCTCCCCGGGCACCTTCCGTTCCCTGCAACCCACCCTTGCCCCTCCTTACCACATCCACTTATGGTTTCTTGCAAGTTCTTTGCGCAGGCATAAGCACATCATCACTGTCAGATAAAGCCACAGAACGCTTGTGGGATTTTCCCCACCACTTCCCTTCCTATACCACTCTCACTCTTGTGCACTAACACTTGCATCTCACCACACACCAATGCATTTTCCTCAGGGCTACCACACCCCACTTCAGCAGCACCATCAATGACATCCACCATGCCACTACTACCACCCACACTCAACTCTGGCAACGGGTTGTCAAGAAGGCCCTCCAACACCGTTTGCAACGGTATTTCTGGGCAGCTATCCAAAGCACCCTCCAGGTCTCCTTTTGTTCCTTCATCTCCTGCCTATGACGTGTCTGAAATGGTGAGACACGTCTCCTCCACACCATCAACGATGTCACTCCACTTTTTCGGCTGATCCTCCCGTTCCTTTATAGTCGTCTCACACCTTACATTCGTCTCACTGGGGCCAACAGGACCCTCATCAAAGTGACAATTGAAAAAAATCACTCTCAATTCTTGCAGTGGGACTCATTCTACCACACACAATTGTTCAACATAATTTCCAGGCATGTGGGGATGACATTCTGGAACAGCTTAAGCTCCAAGACCTCCCAATCCTTAAAGTAAACACATATGTACTGCCTGCCTGCGGGCGATGCTACCCCTGCATTGTAGCTCGCTTAACTTTTGACTGCCGTGAGCTTCCATCATCGGTTTATATTGCGGGACACCGTTTACAAGTCCAACAGGTGATCCCTACACCACAACAGTGTAGAAATTGCTTGCGGTTTGGCCATCTGGCAAAATATTGCCGGTCCATGGCTGAATGCTCAGTCTGTGGTGCCGACGACCATACCAATACATCTTGTGGCCTGTCATGAAGCTCATCCATCTTATTCTTGTCGTTGCCAGGTTTACGTGAACGAATATGAAATCCATTGTCTCAGAGACAGAAGGCTTTACTTACGCCATGGCAGTCTCTCATCTACACCTCCAGGGGAGACTTCCCCGTATTTCTTATTCTCGAGTTACTAAGAGACTCCCAACCTCTGGGGTCCCTGCAATTGCATTTTCCACAGTCACCTCTGTATCTAACTCTTTTGCAGTCCCTACCACGTCACCTGCTACTGTTCTCCAATCTTCATCTCACACGCAAGCTTCTAGGTCTACAAGACCTTGCACAACAGCTCCTCCCCCTCGCCTCTCTACTTCTTCAAAGTCCAACAAATCCCAAAAGGGTAAATCTTTCATTTCCAGTCTCAGGACCTGGATTTTTACCTCTTACTCATTCTGTTGAGTGTGTGGAGGTCCATCCTCTCCCTTGTACAGTACCTTCCTCTCATGTCAAGGTACCTCTAACCTCTCATCCCCCCCCACGTTGGTAAATTCCGTTGTCGGCGTAATCTTTACTCACCCTTCTCCTATCTCCAGTATCATCCCATATACAACGTCCTAGTCCTCTGAAACAATTGAAGCTATCTCTGACTACACTGCGGAGACTAAACCATTGATGGACACCGATCCACCTCCTGTCGCTCCTCTTCACTCTTCTCCATCTGCACAACTCCTACTCCTGCTGCAGTAGGCCTCCAGCAGGCCTACTGACCCATGCGAGGCAGGTCCATCACTCTCCGGCTTAGACCCGACTACTTGGAGTTAACCCTCTCCAGGTAGTCAGGTCACTTCCACTTAAGGAATTAGCACGGCATCTGACCTAGTAGCACAAGCTAGTCAGGTCCAACTCACACCCACCCACACCCACTCATGTATTTATCTAACCTATTTTTAAAGCTACACAACGTCCCAGCCCCTATGACGGTACTCGGGAGTTTGTTCCACTCATCCACAACTCTATTACCAAACCAGTGCTTTCCTATATCCTTCCTGAATCTGAACTTTTCCAACTTGAAACCATTGCTGCGAGTCCTGTCTTGGCTGGATATTTTCAGCACGCTATTTACATCCCCTTTATTTATTCGTTTTCTATTTATTCACCTCAATCATATCCTCTCCTAATTCTACGCCTTTCTAGAGAGTACAGATTCAAGGCCCTCAGTCTATCCTCGTAGGGAAGATTTCTGATACATGGGATCAACTTTGTCATCCTCCTTTGTACGTTTTCCAGAGCATTTATATCCATTCTGTAATACGGTGACCAAAACTGTGCAGCATAATCTAAATGAGGCCTAAAAAAGGATATATAGAGTTGAACAATCTGAGGGCTTCTATTATTTATACTTCTTGATATGAAGCCAAGGATCCTGTTAGCTGTTTATTCGTTTTCCGCTGCTTCCACATGTGGACTTTTCTAACCCTTCTAGTCCATAGATACCTCTACCTTCTGTTTTCTTGTATCCTTCTCTTTGCAAATCATGGCTTATTTACAGTGGAATATCCGAGGCCTCAGAGGTAACCGGGGTGAGCTTCATGTGCTCCTTCCCAGTTTTCCAAATTACGCTCAGCTGTTATGCATCCCATCTTGGTCCATAGTTCTGTCATCAGGGTAGTGGCTCCATGCAGCAGTCAGAAGATCGCCAGGGTACACCTTTCTGATAATGTTTACCCGAGGTTCAGGGGGTTGGGATAGATGCTGCAGGGAGAACAGGTGCGTAAAATTTACAGCAACTCGTCTGCAGAAGATGAATTAGAGGTACATCAGGAAAAGGTTTGGCGTATAGAAAAGTAATGAAAAGAGGGAAATGATCACTGCCATGAAGATCATTCACTACTAACCTATGAGAGACCGGTGCTTATAGAAAAAGAGCATATAGAGAGAACTGTACAGGAAAGAGTACGAGTGAGAGGATCTTAAGATGTAGGGGCACCGGTTTTCTTCTGCCACCACCCGTTTTCTTCTGCCGCTGTCTTACTGATCACTGGTAATGACTAGTGCAGTGGAATATCAGAGGATGCTGGGAAAGTCCAAGGAAGCTCCAAATGTTGATCTCCCAGTTTTTCACTGTATTGTTTACTGGAACCTAAATTTACGTTTCACTGTTGCACTTCCTATCTGTCTGTTTTATAACAATCACTGTTACTTTCCCTACAAGACATAGGTGGAAAGTGCACTTCTTGAGCTCAGTCATGTTCCTTTAGTTTCAGATCATTCTCCACTTCATTAGAAAAGTGAACACTGTCTACTATTAGCATCTTTCCCCATCGCGCCTTTTATCTCTAATATCTAATTTCTTATTCTTCCTTACCTACGCCACTCCTTATTTAGGTGATTTTAATGTTCATCATTTGTCCTAGAAATGGTCTTACTGATTTTCTTGTGGACTAGTTATAGGGCAGGAGTAGGTGTAGTGGAGGGTGAGAATGTGAAGGTAGAGAGGCTTGGTCAATATCAATCGCAGATATTTTTCCTTTCAACGACAGCCGATATTGCCTCATTAGTCTTTGAAGTGAAGCAAGTATGACGCAAGTGTGACGCAATGTGTGGAAGATGGAGCAGAGAGCAGATAGACAGGTAACTGCCAAGATGGGAATAAGGGATGAGGTCAGTGAAAATAGCTGCTGTATGTGAAAGTGGATATATTTTTACAACTGTCAGGCTCACAACTGATCAAGCCCTTATTCACCAGGAAGTCTGGTCGAGGATCGGGCCGTAGGGGGCGTTGACCCCCGGAACAACCTACAGGTAGACAGCAGTCGGCAAGGAACAAGATTAAGGGAAGGAAGGCGGGCAAGTCAAGAGTGAATGAACAACAAGTTGGTTGAGTTTTGGTGACCGGCGGAGTTTTGAGTCTTCGGGGTTTTTGGAGAAAGCGTTAAAGGTTCAGCCAGGAAAAAGCTGTGTGCTTAGAGGAAATGTGAAATGGAAGACAACAAAGAAAAGAAAGCAAAGAGGTTGGAATATAAGAGGTGAGGAGTTCAAAAGGCTTGGGCACAGGGGTGACTGAAAGAGGGTAGAACAGGAACCTGTGAGCGCCGATGAGCTTTTGAGTAGGAGAGCTGTGGAAGTCTTCCTGGAGAAATAACCGAGTCATTGCTATAATGAATGATAGGTTCTCCTTTTCTTTGGGACAGCATCTTCCACTCTCCCGTAAGCAAACAGGTTAACAGCGAGAATATGCATGACGGGGTACCAGGAACAGCTGCAGCTTAGACTTGACAATCAGCCAGAGATCTGCAATATTTAGCAGGGTGGCCGATGCTCAAGTGATGGCTGCAATGTTGAAGTGTTGAGAGCAATTCCCACTCTTGTAAGAGCTGTCCTGCTATATAAACTGAGGATGGAAGCCGCAGTAATCGAAGAACATTTCAGCAACATTGCTCGGACAGCTCCTCCGACCTCCGGCAGGGCAGACCATGACTCACGAAATCGTAATGACGTCGTAATCTCCCGCTAGCGGGAGATTCGTCTGTAAAAACTTGCATTTGTGGACACAATGGTGCCTATGCTAACCTTCCTATGGGGTAGAATCTTATTGAAGCTAGCTGGCCCAGTGGCTTACACGACGGTCTGGAGTTTTGAGACTGACCGCGAGTTCGAACCCCACCCGTGGTATAGTTTAGGGCAGACATAAGTTTCCACTTTGGTAACAGAGGTAGCAAAACAATAGCTAAGAACTATAGACTAATAGCTCTAACGTCCCCCATCATAAAAATATTTGAAAGAGTACTAAGAAGCATGATTGAAAACCACTTGGATTCAAGCCACGGTACGGGCGGGGATTGAACTCGCGGTGAGTGAGTCTTAAAACTTCAGACCAACGCATTAGCCACTGGGCCAGCAGGCTACAATAAGATTCATCACGGCCACGCTGGCGGGAAATTCATCTGTAAAAACTTGTATTTATGGTTATAGTGGTGCCTATTCTAACCTTCCTATGGTGTATAAATATAACTAGTTAGACGAATTTGTTGTAGCCAGCTAGCCTGTGGTTAACACGCCGGTCTGGAGTTTTAAGACTCACCGCGAGTTGAATCTCCGCCAGTTCTGTGGTTAGTTTGCAATCGTGTTATTACGATTTTGTGAGTCACTTGGACTCCCATTAATTGCACAATCCAGGGTAACATGGGTTCAGAGCAGGTCGTTCCTGCCTCTCACAACTACTGGATCACTATGATATGGTCTTGGATGCACTGGAAAAAAAACAATGCAGATGTAGTATACGCAGATTTTTCAAAAGCCTTTGATAAATGCAATCATGGTGTAATAGCACACAAAATGCGTGCTAAAGGGATAACTGACAAAGTGGGCAGATGGATCTTCAACTTTCTAACCAATCGATCACAGAGTACAGTTAAATCGGAAGCGGCCACTGTGAAAAGCTCTGTTCCACAAAGCACAGTACTCGCCCCTATCCTGTTCCTCATCCTCATACCAGATGTAAACCATAGCACCGTGTCATCCTTTGCAGACAATACTAGGATTTGCATGCGAGTGTCATCCATTGAGTACACGGTAAATCTCCAAGAAGATATAAACCAAGTTTTCCAATGGGCAACGGTAAAAATATGATACTCAATGAAGACAAATTCCAATTACTCTGTTATGGAAAACTGGAGAAAATAATAGCTAGAACTGAGTATACTACAAACTCTAATCACACAATAGACCGGAAAAGTAATGTGAAGAGCATGGGAGTAGTAATGTCTGAGAATCTCACATTCAAAGATCACAACAATGCCACTATCACATCTGCGAGCAAACTGATAGGATGGATAAAGAGAACGTTCAAAACAAGAGATGCCAAGCCAGTGATGATACTTTTTATATCACTTGTTCTCTCTAGGCTGGAATACTACTGTACATTAACGTCTCCATTCAAGGCAGGTGAAATCGCAAATATAGAGAATGCACAATGTACATAGAACCTTTGCTGCACATGTAAGTTCCGTTAAACACCTTAACTACTGGGAACTCTTGGAAGCACTTGACTTGTACTCAATGGAGTGCAGGCGAGAGAGATATATCATAATCTATACCTGAAAAATCCTAGAGGGACTGGTCCCTAATCTGCACACACAAATCACTTCCTACGAAAGCAAAAGAATAGACAGCCAGTGCAACGTACCACAATGATTAGTATGGGCGCTATTAGTACACTAAGAGAAAACACAGTGTCTGGGGCCCAAGACTGTTCAACAGCCTCCCACCAAGCATAAGGGAAATTACCAATAGACCCCTGGCTGCCTTCAAGAGGGAGTTGGACAAATACCTAAAGTCAGTGCAGGATCAGCCGGGCTGTGGTTCGTACGTTGGACTATGTGCGGCCAGCAGTAACAGCCTGGTTGATGAAGTCTTAACCCACCGGGAAGCCTGGTCGTGGACCGGGCCGCGGGGGTGTTGACCCCCGGAATATCCTCCAGGTAATATCCTGACAGCATTGTATAAATTCTTGTTGGACAATAGTGTGTGGGATGAAGACTACCGAAGCCAGAATTGACGAAAGGAATTCGTGTGTAGTGATGGGAGTGTTGTCGATAGAGGGAATTAGGAAGAGATTGTCAGCTTCTTCAGCATCCTTTACACTGACACTACACATCCCGCTATTGAGAACGTGGAAGATTCGTTTTGGCCACCTCGTGACTGCTTTGCTAATGCCATGGTCTGTAAGGTAATTAGTAGGTGTCAGTTGTAGGGAAAAGAATTTCGTCCAAGATTGTCTTTGAAATACGTCTTATTAGGGATTAGGGAAGAGGTTTTCAGGTAGCATATTCTATGGACAGGAACGAGAAGGAATGTAAAGAATAGTGTCAGGATCGTCTAGTATCGGGAGAGGTCGCTTGGAGGATCTCCTTCGGTCAGTCTGGCCTGAGACGCGGGAAGGGTCCGAAAAATCTACGCAGCATCACGAGGAAAGACGGGAGTGTGTTCATAATAGATCGAAGGTCAGAAGTATTGAACAGATCAGGGTGAACTTTAGTACTAAAATCAGGCAACAAGGTGTTGTCTGACAGCAATACAAGTTCAGGCCCGTGGGCGTGCCAGGGTCAGGTTAGGGTGGCGCAAAGGTCTGGGGACCCGAGAGTAGGCAAAAACATGACTATTACTATTCATGGATATTTTCTTTCAATTTTTTTATATAAAAAGAGGGGGGGGGGAGAGTTGGAAAGCTAAAGGGCAAAACCAAAAGAAACCGTATACCTCCTGAACCACAGTCACTCCTTCATGCCGTTGGTATGCCAGTGATGGCACGTTTTGACTACCACCCTGGACACAAACACCAACCTCCAGTAATACTTCCGTCATCTAAGGATGAGCGGCCGCCCAGGAGGGCAGCCCAGAGTATCTTCAGATAATCCAGTTGTCACAGGAAGCAGCAGCACCACGATGGAACAACCATCATAACGATTCTTTTAACTTCTGCCCAAGAGTTGAAACGAACAAGAAATCCTCCCCATTGAGGGTGAACTCAGAGAGAAGAGGGTGGGAATATTCAGATTCGATCCATGAAAGGAGACAAGACTCAGCCTCTTCCCTCGACTATGAGCAACTAAATTTTCAGCTAAAGGCAGAGTTAATGGAAGCAAAAAGAGATTCAACGACTGAAAGGTATGTGCAAGGATTATCCCCGGAACAACGTCGTCAATGTTCCGGGGATAATCCTTGTCACAAAAGGTCTAATTCCTCGAAACAAAACTCTTCGCCACCACAAGAAACCTTTCCACCCTCTTCCCTGTAGGGGACAGCAACGTTGTAAATTTGAAGCCAATCGGACGAGGCATTTTCGTGTTATAAACGAAGCACAATCGAAAAGTTGAAAGAAAAATATAACTGAGGCAACCTCTTAAGAGGTACGTAAGTTCCACTGTCTTCTAACATGATGTTCATTTTTCCACAATAATCTTCGCTAAGACCTCCAACACAATTGTTTCATTAAGTTAAACCATAAATTAAGGATCCTGGACGTCACCTTACGAAACAGACAAAGCAAATGCGATAGTAATTATGGACACGGTAGATTATAGTGGAAAAATGAACATGTTAGAAGACAGTGGTACTTACGTGCCTCTTAAAGGTCTGCCTTCGGACACACCTAATATTAATGTTTAGTCTAACCTTTGCGCTCCTAGGAATGCTGAGCAAAAAAATTTCCATCCTGCCTGAGAATGCGGTTTCGTAGACTTAATAATTGTTGAATATTATAATGGTATACAATACGGACAAGTTGATAAGCAAGACACATGTGCAACAGTTGGGTATCTTTATTCCAAAACGTTTCGCCTACAGAGTAGGCTTCTTCATTCAGTCGAATACAGAGGAGGAAGCAGAAGCAGTAAAGGTCCATAGAGGATGTAATCAGTCCACAGCTCCGGTGAAGAGCTTATGTCACCGCGAAAGTGAAGGGCAGCACACCGGTTCAGACCTGAGTAATCTGTTAATGATCTAGTGAACCCAGCAGACTGAGGTCTCGGTGGTGGTTGCTGTAGGTTCGGCGGTACATCCGGCCCCGGTCTTCTCCAAATGGTGACCCGGCACCCGAGGTCTCGGTGGTTCAAGGTAGACACACTGATGGCGAGCCGCACCCAGACAGACAAGTCAAAAAATTAAGTAGCGATTACTTACACAGTCCTGTAAAGGCAAGTTGAGTAGAACAAACTATTTACTCAAGCTTTAACTGCCCATCAAGATTCCTCCGGCCGGGTAAACACACATGCTGACGGGAGAAACGTACAATTACCATCACACGTAGGTAACTCACTCGATAGGCAAAACGCCGTTAAAGTGCCATATTTAAAATACAACTTTACGTTAAGAAAATAATATACCCAAAAATTGAGACAGGTAACAGCTGAAATAAATAACTGCTAAATACAATAGAGGAGAAAAAAGAGAGGTCATTTACTTCTGATAAGGAGCTGGCAGTTAGTGTTGAAGTCATACCTCTGAAACAAGTACTTCCACACTGCACTTCACACTCGTACAACACGCACACCATAGACACTCATCCATGCACAATGGAACTTTTCCCACACACTAAGACATTGTATTGCTCAAAACTTTCGTTGTCTACCTGGACAACATCTATCAATTTATAGTTCTTCGCATTCGTGAGTTTCCTGGTTCCTTAGACTCAGGTAATAATGGTAAATAGTCATCTTTTCACCCCCTTTATTAGCACTGCAAATTATCTTTAAATCATTCTGTTGGGTTCCTCACAGACTGACGTCTCTGCAAACATGTATTCACCGGCATCAACCCTTTTTTTTATAATGGGAGAAAAAGCGTATCTTTTGTGTCCCCCCCACAGTGACAGGGAGGAGGAAGGAAAGTACCTCGTCAGTGTTTTCCTTCTCGTTGGTCTGAAACCAATTATTGTTTACTTTTAAATCTGTCTCAGAGAGCATTGGTCCTCCGTGCTAAGGCGACTACGCTGGTAAGAACATCCTTTGGCATCCATAATTCTGCAAGTGATACTCAGAATAATAGCAATCTCAAAACTAGAGCTAGAACAGTTAACTAATAGCATAGAATTTGGATTATCAATAGTACCGAAGTAGAAAGAACGTAATACCAAAGTAGTAACGAGGTAGTAAGGTAGTAACGAGATAGTAGTATAGTATTGCAGATGAAGTTTCAAACACACAACACAGGCAGCAGATAAAGTCTATATACTTTACAGTCACTGTGTTTAATCACTCGCATAATACGAATGTATGAGGGACCTCACTTCAGAGTGCTGTTAAGTAGTCTAACTATTGGCAGTCAGCATTTGCATACGGTTAAAGAAGAATAGTTTCTGAGCTTCGGAACTTGCGAGAGATAAATCTTCGGAAACTTCTTGAATCAGGGAAGATTTTTGTAATTTATGTAAATTATGGAAACACAGTCGCTCTGTATTGAAGATGAAGGAACAGTACAAACTTTTATTACAACGTTTCGATCTATATAGTGAGATGCTCTCAAAAAGCCTACTCTACACCTGTCTTTTTTTTGTTTGTAAATCGTTTTCTGTGAGGAAAATTCAGGCCTGTGTTTGTTGTGGGAACTATAATTAATGACTTGAATTGTGTGTAACTACAGCTAACAAGTGTTAGTGAACTGTTTAGAAATTTATAGTTTATTAAATATTAGTTTTTTTTTTTTGTGTTTTCGTGTCTATTGCTTTATCAAAAATATAAATTTATCAAATGTCATTCAGTATTTTCACACATGTAAAAATACTATTTAAACATAAAATATTTTTTATATACAAAAATATGGGGTTTACCCCACAAACGGTTGGGTTTAGTCCTGACTCTTTCTCTTCGACTGCAGTTCTTCCTCTCACCGGCTATTCTTCGTCTGTCCCCACTTTCCCCTCGCCCATAGTGGGTCTTTACCTGTGAGTCTCTGAACTGATATACAAAATTTACTTCTAACTAATGAGATATATATATATATTAATATTCATAAAAAAATTATTAATTTTATCAGTAATTTTTACCAATTTCTCATCTAGCTTTCTCTTACACTTCTTTCTCTACAGAAACTTACTATTTTAAGATTCTAATTATTACTCTTTAACTTCTGTTTACAACTAAATACACCAACCCATTTACAATTTTACACCGAATACAGGTTACAGTAATTAAAATCTCCTACGTTACTGGAGTTATGGATTTAAACTCTAATTTAGAGGTAATTAAATTCCAAGCCAAGTGAAATCCAATAACTGCACTCAATTACAGTACAATTGCATGGGAATATATCAACAAAAATAAAAACCAGGCCATGTTCAACATATACATACTGCAGCTTGCTTGCTGCATAATATTCCGCCACGGATTTACCCTTCTGTATGCCTACTGGTTCTTATCTCCGTTTAACCAGGTGGTGGCAGGGTATTACTCATCTCCTCGTATGTTTCCCAATGAATTTCATGTTTCCTTCCTGTACCCAACCTTTATGACCTCTCTTCTTATCTTCCCTTGCACAATTTTAGTCATGAGCGGAGTAACCTGTTCGCTCCATTCCCCTGGTTGGTGACTTGTAGTGAGACATCTCTCTGTTTATCGTAGTCTCCCTTCTGTCACCTTTCTCTTTCCATTATTTTTGTAACCAAAGAGCCCTTCAGTGGGTTGCCTTAATGGCTCTTGATCCAAGGAAGTGGTGATACACTACGTTCCCTCATTCCCTACATTCCTCAGGCGCTGTAGCCTTTTCCAATAAATATAATAAAATAGATGATAATCTCCTTAAGAAGATTGGTCTAAATGAATCTGGCTATTGCGACTCTCCTAAATGGTCTGGCTACCTCATGTAAACATACAACTGAAAACTATGCTGATGACATCATGACCCACACAACAGGGAACCAGAAAATAAATATCATTCCTAACGAAGTTTAAGTAGTTTATCGACTAAGCCTCTTCATATCTTCAACTAAAAGGAAGATACTGACAAGCAAACAACATGCCCCACCATCTGTTTGCAAGGTGTAAACATCAGCTACGTTACATCTTAGATATCTTGGTGCAGACGCACCCTTCAGTAAACCCATCACACCGCAGCTCAATAAGAAATGTTAAGATAGCCTAAATATTTTGAAGGCTGTTGCTGCTACAACCCCCATATATGGTGCTAATGTGAGACAAGTGGAAATAATGAACATAGTCTATATTAGATAACTGATTATGCTGCACCTATGTTAATATTAGCTAGGGAAAATTATCTCACTGCCCTTTGAGTTAATGCAAAATGAATCCTTCAGAATTATTCTTGGTTGGTGTTCCTAGATTACTGAGATTAACACTACTTAGTATTAGAATGTTAGGAAATGAACCAGACACTGTCACTACCAATCTTACTAAATATCTAGTACGAACTGTATCACTGTAGACAACAATAGCATTTCACTCCTCCATGAAAGTTACGTTTATTTAATATCCCATACCTGCAAGTCCCTCCCAAGGTCATCACTAGTAGTACTTTCCTTAAATCACTTACAAAGACAACTGCTCAAGAAGAAATCTCTCTTAACTATCACAAGTTATATACAGTGATGGATCTAAGCAGGAGTCCACTGGCAAGGTTGCAAGTATTAAATAACACAAAGGCACAATACCGTGACCGGAACAATACACAATAGGAGAGAGGAGCTTACGACGACGTTTCGGTCCGACTTGGACCGAAACTTGGAGAAACTGGCCGTTCTCTTTCTGACACTCAGGGAGCACAAAAGTAGTCTTAGGCTTGCCGATACCAAAAATACTCTTTTTTTTCTGTCATGTCAGAGATCACAGTCATCCTACTTATTGCTTTCTGCTAAAACTGTCTACCCTACTTGTAACTTTCACAGTCGCCGTCTGGTTGAATCCTCCATTATACACCACTTTCCTTGTATGAATCTTAGTCGTGGCTTTGTCTCTGTAGATGCCTTCCTTTCCCATTACATTGTTAAATGTTCCAAAACTTCAGAACACCCGTGACTTAACCTGATTCTTTTTTCCCTCTTCCCCTTTCCTCTTTCTCATTTGGGTTTTCTTTCTTCTTTCTGCCTTGGGTATTTGGTCCATTACTATTATTTTTTACCCTCTGTGTTCTTGTTCCTACCCTTTGTGGGGCCCCTAGCTCCCTTGCAGTGTTCCTCTTTCTTAGTCTTTGAGACTGACTCCATTACTATTACTACTACCTCTGCCACTACTTTTCTTCCTTTCCTACAACCTCTTTTGTCCCTTTCCTACAACCTCTTTTGTCCCGTCCCTGTCTGCTGGCCTATATACTCCCTCCTCTTCTTTTTGTTAGTGTGACTTTGTAAATGGTCCAAGTCGGACCGAAACGTAGTCGTAAGCTCCTCTCTTCTATGTTCGGGTTATTTGTATACTGCAAGTGTTCTTGTTGCTACCTCCCTAGGTAATAATGATAAGAACTGTTGGGTTAGGCATAAGAATTAACAACTGGGCGTCTACAGCGCAAACTGAATTGTTTGATATCCCAATAACGCTAAAGCTAACTTATGACGCTGAGCTTGACTCTGATTATTACTGATTTTATGTCATCACTGAAGGCTCTTGACTCTCATAATGACTAACATGGCCATGGTATGGTTTGATACGTTAACCTTGAACGAAAATGAAGAATAATTTTAGTTTGTGTGTGTCTAGTATTAGGAATAATATAATTAGAGAAGTAAATAATATTACAGGAATGCAGTTAGAAGCTTTGGTAGATCCATCATCCACTATGATAACATGAAAGTAGATAAGTATATTTATGGAGCAACTTGCAATGTGAACACTGACTGATGTAGTAGCCAGGCTTAGGCTTGGTCACAAGTACTTCTGGTAGTTTGGCAAACACACAGATGATCAAACTAAATGAAAAGTATGTGGCCAGCCTATTGTCATTATCTTAAACACTGTGTTTTATTGTACACTTATTGAGGAATATAGTTAGACGGTATAATAACCTACGTGATATGTCATAATATCTTATTAACGAAAATAAGATGCCAGACATATTAAGCAAATTTTCTAAATTTGGTTGCAACAGACAAGTCAACTGTAGATACAAATCCAGATGTACTCCTGTAAACCCCTTTGGGGCTAGTTAATAGGTCTTGTGTGTATCCATATGCTCTTGCGCTATCATGCACAGGATGGATATGGAGTGCACAATAAACTAGCCACTTCGGCGGCAAAATCTAAAGATCTAATCCTTGCATAAGAGTTATAGAATTAGCTCATTTATTTTCCTTTACAAAGCTACATTTCTAGATATTTTTTTCACAATATCAGCAATAGTACGCATTACATTTTTTTTAATTTACTAACATAGCCTACCTAAACAGCACAGAGGAATACACTCTGGGATGTATTTCTGTTATATACACTGACAGGAACAGTATGCATACACCTAAGGATGCAAAACAACTGATGCAATCAACACATCAGGACCTTGCAATGTTGCAGAAACGTGGTCCAAGCAAACAAGATCACAAAATCATTCAACTCCCATCATTCAACTCCCCTTATAGTTGTTTTGCATTTTGTATCGCTTGTTCGCGATTTTTGCATAACACCTAAGGATGTGTATCAAAGCATGTACACTGTATTAATTATTAACGTATTCTTGATTGATGGTGTGTAAGTAGTGATGGTAACGACACTGGTGTAATACATACACCTAACTAACCAGCCTCACTAACCTCATTATTTACTAAGAATCTCAGCAGGTAAATACCAGTAATATTTTGATGCATATAAAGTGTGTGTGTATTCTCGCGCGCTCTAGGGAGAGGAGACCCAGAGTGATGAAAACAGAATTCCCCCCAGCGTTCTTGAGTCGGGAAAGAAGCAGATTTGTCCCCAGAGTACAGAAGCAGCAGCAGACGTCAGGGTGTGTGGGACGGCTGTCAGGAGAGAGTCAGGATGGAGAGAGGCAACATTTACCCTCAGTGGTAACGATGAACCAGCAAGTAGTGGAGACCTGTCGTGTCTCAGGTCACGGCAGCCATAAGTGGTGTCAGTTTCGCTGTGAGGTGTGAGACTCGCCACCAGATAAGACGGACACGCAAAGCAGTCAGCAGCAAAACTGACTTACCCAGTGAAAAACCCATCAGGAGATGTGTGCCGAGTGTCGTTCTACTTTCTTTTCTGGTCTGACCTGTCTTATGACTGCCGCAGTTTATATACGCATTTGCCGGAAGCAGGTAGGTACCTTCCGACCGTTACAATTTTAACTAGCTGACTGTGGCGAAGGTCTTGTTAGCTCCAAAGATCTCCGCCTTTTTGGTAATAGAGAGCAGATGGTTAAGTGAATGTTGGTGATGGGTAAATGTAGAATAGGATGGTGCGTACTCACCTAGTTGTGATTGCAGGGGTCGATTCATAGCTCCTGGCCCCGTCTCTTCACTGGCCTACTAGGTCACTCTTCCTGCTCCATGAGCTTTATCATACCTGTTCTTAAAGCTATGTTTGGATCCTGCCTCCACTACATCACTTCCCAGACTATTCCACTTCCTGACAATTCTGTGTGTACTCACCTATTTGTGGTTGCAAGGGTCGAGTCATAGCTCCTGGCCCCGCCTCTTCACTGATTGCTACTAGGTCCTCTCTCTCCCTGCTCCATGAGCTATATCAAACCTCGTCTTAAAACTATGTATGGTTCCTGCCTCCACTACGTCACTTTCTAGGCTATTCTACTTCCTGACAACTCTATGACTGAAGAAATACTTCCTAACATCCCTTTGACTCATAGGAGTCTTCAACTTCCAATTGTGACCCCTTGTTTTCTGTGTCCCCTCTCTGGAACAGCTTGTCTCTGTCCACCTTATCTATTCCTCGCAGTATTTTATATGTCGTTATCATGTCTCCCCTAACCCTCCTGTCCTCTAGTGTCGTCAGGCCGATTTCCCTTAACCTTTCTTCGTAGGACAATCCCCTTAGCTCTGGGACTAGTATTGTTGCAAACCTTTGCACTTTCTCTAATTTCTTGACGTGCTTGACCAGGTGTGGGTTCCAAACTGGTGCTGCATACTCCAGTATGGGCCTGACGTATATGGTGTACAGAGTCTTGAATGATTCCTTAGTGAGGTATTGGAACGCTATTCTTAGGTTTGCCAGCCGCCCGTATGCTGCAGCAGTTATCTGATTGATGTGCGCCTCAGGAGATGTGCTCGGTATTATACTCACCCCAAGATCTTTTTCCTTGAGTGAGGTTTGCAGTCTTTGGTCACCTAGACTATACTCTGTCTGCGGTCTTCTTTGCCCTTCCCCGATCTTCATGACTTTACATTTGGCAGGGTTAAATTCAAGGAGCCAGTTACTAGACCAGGCTTGTAGCCTGTCCAGGTCTCTTTGTAGCCCTGCCTGAAACTCGACTGATTTAATTCTTCTCATTAACTTCACATCATCTGCAAACAGGGACACTTCTGAGTCTATCCCTTCCGTTATGTCATTCACATATACCAAAAACTGTACAGGTCCTAGGACTGACCGTTGTGGAACCCCACTCGTCACAGGTGCCCACTCTGACACCTCGTCACGTACCATGACTCGTTGTTGCCTCCCTGTCAGATATTCTCTGATCCATTGCAGTGCCTTTCCTGTTATGTGTGCCTGATCGTCTAGCTTTTGCATTAACCTCTTGTGAGGAACTGTGTCGAACGCCTACTTGCAGTCCAAGAAAATGCAGTCTATCCACCCCTCTCTCTTGTCTTACTTCTGTTACCTTGTCATAAAACTCCAGTAGGTTTGTGACACAGGATTTTCCTTCCCTGAAACCGTGCTGGTTGTCGTTTATAAGCTTGTCTTTTTAGGTGCTCCACCACTCTCCTCCTGATGATCTTCTCCATGACTTTGCATACTATACACGTCAGTGACACAGGTCTGTAGTTTAATGCCTCGTGTCTGTCTCCTTTCTTAAAAATTGGGACTACATTTGTCATCTTCCACGCCTCAGGTAGTTGCCCAGTTTCAATGGATGTGTTGAAGAATTGTGTTAGTGGCACACACAACATCTCTGCTCCCTCTCTAAGGACCCACGGAGAAATGTTGTCCGGTCCCACCGCTTTTGAGGTATCGAGTTCACATAGCAGTTTCTTCACCTCCTCCTTGGTTGTGTGTATTTCATCCAGCACTTGTTGGTATACCTCCCTATTCTGAATTCCTGGAGTCCTTCCTGTCTCCTCTGTAAATACTTCTTTAAATCTCATGTTGAGCTCCTCACATACCTCTTGGTCATTTCTTGTGAACTCCCCACCTTCCTTCCTCAGCCTGATTACCTGGTCCTTGACTGTTGTTTTCCTCCTGATGTGGCTATACAACAGCTTCGGGTCAGACTTGACTTTTGATGCTATATCATTTTCATATTGTCGCTGAGCCTCCCTTCTTACCTGTGCATATTCGTTTCTGGCTCTTCGGCTAATCTCTTTATTTTCCTGGGTCCTTTGTCTTCTGTACTTTTTCCATTCTCTATTACTCTTAGTTTTTGCCTCCCTACACCTCTGGGTGAACCAAGGACTCGTTCTGGTCTTCCCATTACTTCTGTTTCCCTTGGGGACAAACCTCTCCTCTGCCTCTTTGCATTTGGTTGTCACATATTCCATCATTTCTTTTACTGGTTTTCCTGCCAATTCTCTCTCCCACTGAACGTCTTGTAGGAAGTTCCTCATGCCTGTGTAGTCCCCCCTTTTGTAGTTTCGTTTCTCCCTTCCTATTCCTGCTCCCCTCTCCACTTGTAGCTCAACTATGTAATCAAAACACAGAACCAAATGATCACTAGCTCCAAGGGTCTTTTCATACGTGATATCCTCGATGTCCGAACTACTCAAGGTGAATACTAGGTCCAGTCTTGCTGGATCATCCTCACCTCTCCCTCTGGTAGTGTCTCTAACATGTTGATGCATGAGGTTTTCCAGTACCACATCCATCATCTTGGCTCTCCATGATTCAGGACCCCCGTGGGGCTCCAGGTTTTCCCAATCAATCTCCTTGTGATTGAAATCACCCATAACTAGTAACTTTGCTCTCCCCATGTGGGCTTTTCTGGCTACCTCGGCTAGTGTGTCTACCATTGCTCTGTTGCTCTCATTGTATTCTTCTCTTGGCCTCCTGCAGTTCTGTGATGGGTTGTACATTACAGCAATTACCACCTTATGGCCCTCAGACTGAATTGTTCCTACTATGTAGTCCCTTTCGCCCATTCCATCCATTCTTTCCTCTTCCTCAAATCCCCACCTGTTCTTAATGAGCAGTGCAACTCCTCCTCCCCCTCTGCTCCCTCTATCTTTCCTGAGGATTTGATATCCAGGTGGAAAGATTGCATCTGTTGTCATCCTGGTGAGTTTCGTTTCTGTGAGTGCTATTATGTCTGGGGATGTCTCCTTTATTCTTTCATGCCACTCCTCACATTTATTTGTTATACCATCTGCATTTGTATACCAAACCTTCAACTTCTTTTCTAAAACCGTAGTCTGGGGGGTACGTTGGGGTTGGGAAAGTGGGAGAACTGATGGGGAACTATGGGTGGTTGGTGTGAAGGTGGAGTTTGTAATGAGGTGGGTGGAATCATTGGATATGGTATATGTGATTTGGGTTAGATTGTTTGGTTGCATTGGGGTTGACCAGGTTGGGGGACATCTGAAGGTGGTTGTATTAGAGCTTCCTCCTGTGTGTGTGTGTGTGTGTGTGTACTCACCTAATTCACCTAATTGTACTCACCTAATTGTGGTTGCAGGGGTCGAGACTCAGCTCCTGGACCCACCTCTGCGCTGTCCGCTACTGAGTCTCTGCTCCATGAGCTTTATCATACCTTGTCTTAAAACTATGTATGGTTCCCGCCTCCACTATATCGTTCGCTAGACTATTCCACTTCCTAACTACTCTATGGCTGAAGAATTGCTTCCTAACATCCCTTTGACTCATCTGAGTCTTCAGCTTCCAGTTGTGTCCCCTTGTTTCTGTGTTCCCTCTCTGGAACATCCTGTCAGTATCTACCTTGTCGATTCCCCGCAGTATTTTGTATGTCGTTATCATGTCTCCTCGAACCCTTCTGTCCTCCAGTGTTGTTAGTCCTATTTCCCTCAACCTTTCTTCATAGGGCAGTCCCCTGAGTTGTGGAACTAGCCTTGTCTCAAACCTTTGCACTTTCTCTAATTTCTTGACATGCTTGACCAGGTGTGGGTTCCAGACTGGTGCTGCATATTCTAGTATGGGCCTGACGTACACGGTGTACAGTGTCTTGAACGATTCCTTGTTTAGGTAACGGAACGCTAATCTTAGGTTTGCCAGTCGCCCATATGCTGCCGCGGTTATCTGGTTGATGTGTGTTTCCGGAGACGTGCTTGTCGTTATACTCACCCCAAGGTCTTTCTCCTTTGATGAGGTTTGTAGCCTTTGTCCACCTAGCCTGTACTCTGTCAGCAGTCTTCTTTGCCCTTCTCCGATCTTCATGACTTTGCATTTGGTGGGGTTAAATTCGAGAAGCCAGTTGCTAGACCAGATGTCAAGCTTGTCCAGGTCTCTCTGAAGTCCTGCTTGGTCTTCATCCGATGTGATTCTCCTCATTAATTTCACATCTGCTAAAAGAGACACTTCTGAGTCTATCCCGTCCTTCAAGTCATTCACATATAGCAAGAATAGCCCTGGTTCTAGGACTGACCCCTGCGGTACACCGCTCGTCACAGGCGCCCACTGTGATACCTCATCACGCACCATGACCCGTTGTTGCCTCCCTGCGAGGTATTCCCTGATCCATTCCAGTGCCTTTCTGTTATACACGCTTGGTCTTCCATCTTCTTTACTAATCTCATGTGAGGAACTGTGTCAAAGGCCTTCCTACAGTCCAGGAAAATGCAGTCAACCCACCCTTCTCTCTCTTGTCTTACCTCTGTTATTTTATCATAGAACTCCAGGAGGTTTGTTACACAGGATTTGCCTTCCCTGAATCCGTGCTGTCTGGCGTTGATTATCCTGTTCTGCTCCAGATGCTCCACCATTCTTTTCCTGATGATTTTCTCCAAGACTTTGCACACTATACACGTAAGTGACACCGGTCAGTAGTTTAGTGCCTCTTTTCTGTCTCCTTTTTTAAAGATGGGGACTACGTTGGCCTTCTTCCATACGTCAGGTAGCTGCCCAGTTTCAAGGGATGTGTTGAATATTATGGTAAGTGGCACACTCAGAACCTCAGCTCCTTCCCGAAGGACCCACGGGGAGATATTGTCCGGACCCATCGCCTTTGAGGTATCAAGGTCACTGAGTAACTGCTTCACCTCCCACTCAGATGTGTGTATGCCCTCCAGCACTCGATACATCCCTTGTTGGTGACGCACCCCGTCCTGTCTACCCAGCTGCTTTCCTGCCTCCACTGTGAATACATCAATAAACCTCGAGTTGAGCTCCTCGCATACCTCTTGATCATTACTTGTGAGTTCCCCATTTTCCCTCCTCAGCCTTATCACCTGGTCCTTGACTGTTGTCTTCCTTCTGATGTGGCTGTACATCAGTTTCGGGTCAGACTTGACTTTCGATGCTATGTCGTTTTCATACTGTTTCTGGGCCTCCCTCCGTACTTGTGCATACTCGTTTCTAGCTCTTCGACGAATCATCTTGTTTGCTTGGGTTCTTTGCCTTCTGTACCTTTTCCATTCTCTGACACTCTGAGCCTTCGCCTCCCTGCATCTTTGGGTAAACCAGGGCTCTTTCTGGTCTTCCCATTTAATCTTTTTCCTTTGGGTATAAACCGTTCCTCTGCCTCCTTGCACTTTGTCGCTATGTATTCCATCATTTCATTTACTGACTGTCCTTCCATTTCCCTTTCCCACAGAACCTCCTGCAGGAAATTCCTCATACCCGTGTAGTCCCCTCTTTTATAGTCTGGTATGTCTCTTTCAGCACCGTGTGTGTGTGTGTGTGTGTGTGTGTGTGTGTGTGTAAACATTCAACCCTAACTGGTGTACATAACTGAGGAAGAGGACCAGTTTGTTAGATATTAAGACAAAATAAAATTGTAGTTTTTCCCATTAATAAAAGAGTATTCGTGAATAACATGTTTAAATTTTGCTACGTGTCAGTGAGGTTCTCCAGCTGGCTTGTCAGTGAGGTTCTCCAGCTGGCCTGTCAGTGAGGTTCTCCAGCTGGCCTGTCAGTGAGGTTCTCCAGCTGGCCTGTCAGTGAGGTTCTCCAGCTGGCCTGTCAGTGAGGTTCTCCAGCTGGCCTGTCAGTGAGGTTCTCCAGCTGGCCTGTCAGCGAGGCTCACCAGCTGGCCTGTCAGTGAGGTTCTCCAGCTGGCCGGTCAGTGAGGTTCTCCAGCTGGCCTGTCAGTGAGGTTCTCCAGCTGGCCTGTCAGCGAGGCTCACCAGCTGGTTTATCAGTGAGGCTCACCAGCTGGCTTGTCAGTGAGGCTCACCAGCTGGCCTGTCAGTGAGGTTCTCCAGCTGGGCTGTCAGCGAGGCTCACCAGCTGGTTTATCAGTGAGGCTCACCAGCTGGCTTGTCAGTGAGGATCACCAGCTGCCCTGTCAGTGAGGTTCTCCAGCTGTCCTGTCAGTGAGGTTCTCCAGCTGGCCTGTCAGTGAGGTTCTCCAGCTGGCCTGTCAGTGAGGTTCTCCAGCTGGCCTGTCAGTGAGGTTCTCCAGCTGGCCTGTCAGTGAGGTTCTCCAGCTGGCTTGTCAGTGAGGTTCTCCAGCTGGCTTGTCAGCGAGGCTCACCAGCTGGCTTGTCAGTGAGGCTCTCAATATAGTCAGACATCTTTACACATAGTCACGTCACTACAGATCCAGCAGCTGGTGGAAATATCTAGACATTACTCCAACAACCTTTGCCAACATATTTAATCCACTTTACCAGCTGCTAGCAACACATGGACACTGCCTCAGCAGTTGGTGACCTGGTCACTGCCTCAGCAGCTGGTGACCTGGTCACTGCCTCAGCAGCTGGTGACCTGGTCACTGCCTCAGCAGCTGGTGACCTGGTCACTGCCTCAGCAGCTGGTGACCTGGTCACTGCCTCAGCAGCTGGTGACCTGGTCACTGCCTCAGCAGCTGGTGACCTGGTGACTGCCTCAGCAGCTGGTGACCTGGTGACTGCCTCAGCAGCTGGTGACCTGGTCACTGCCTCAGCAGCTGGTGACCTGGTGACTGCCTCAGCAGCTGGTGACCTGGTCACTGCCTCAGCAGCTGGTGACCTGGTGACTGCCTCAGCAGCTGGTGACCTGGTCGATCTCACTGGCCTGTCATAGCTCCAGCTGGTGACCTGGTACTGCCTCAGCAGCTGGTGACCTGGTCACTGCCTCAGCAGCTGGTGACCTGGTCACTGCTGCCTCAGCATGCTGGTGACCTGGTCACTGCCTCAGCAGCCTGGTGACCTGGTCACTGCCTCAGCAGCTGGTGACCTGGTCACTGCCTCAGCAGCTGGTGACCTGGTGACTGCCTCAGCAGCTGGTGACCTGGTCACTGCCTCAGCAGCTGGTGACCTGGTCACTGCCTCAGCAGCTGGTGACCTGGTCACTGCCTCAGCAGCTGGTGACCTGGTCACTGCCT
>WNWK01017226.1:0-42923 GCA_009830355.1 Cherax destructor | reverse complement strand
GGGGGGTGGGGGTGGGTGTGGGATTGGAGTGCCAGTGGGGGGAAATGGGGGGGGGGGAGGGAAGAGGGAGAGGGAGGGAAAAGGGAAGGGGGGGGGGAAGGGGAAAGGGGGGGAGAGGGAAGAAAATGAAGAAAGAGAGGGTGGGGGTGGGGGGGGGGGGGTTGGAGATCCCGTGGGGAGAAAGGGGGGGTAGAGGGGGGGTGGGTGAGTCCTAACGGTAAACCCGCTTGTGTTTGTAACCTTGTTCCCTCTCTTCATTATTTTAAATAATATTACTAATATTATGCTAAGATACATCAAATTTTTTCCAAATTTGTCTCACCTATTTGTGGTTGCAGGGTCAGCATGCCCTGGCCCCCCCTCTTCACTGGTACTGGTCAGAGAAAAGAGGGGGAATAGGGGGGAGGGAGAGAAAAAGGGAGAGGAGGAGCAAAAGAGGGAAGGGAGAGGGAGAGGGAGAGATAGAAAGAGATGGAGAGAATTATGGCAGTGTGGGAGTGGGTGGGTTGTAAGGGGGAGAGGGAGGGGGCCAGGGAGAGTGATGGGAGGGTGGAGAAAGAGTGGGAAGGGGGCTAAAGGAAGAAGGGGTGAAGGGGAGGATGGAAAAGAGTGGGAAATGGAGGGACAGGGAGAGGAAGAGAAAAGGTAGAGGGAAAAAGTGAGAGAGAGAGGGGAGCAATTTGGAGAGAGAGGGAGGGAGGGAGTTAGGGAGAGAGAGAGTTATGGGGAGAGGGAGAAGGAAAGTGTGAGGAAGGTGTGGTGGGTGGGGTTAGTTGTAAGAGGGAGGGGGAGGAAGGGGCAAGGGAGAGTGATGGAGGGTGGAGAGTGGGAAGGGGTGGAAGGGAGGAAGGAAAATATAGAAGAGGGTAGAGGAAGAGAGATGAGATAGGAGAGGGTGTGGGTGGGTGTGGGATTGGAGATGCCAGTGAGGGGAGAATGGGGGGTGGAGGAGGGGAAGAGGGAGAGGGAGGGGAAAAGGGGAAGGGGAAGGGGAGGGGAAGAGGGAGAGGGAAGAGAGATGACGAGATAAGAGAGGGTGTAGGGTGGGTGTGGGTGGGTGTGGGATTGGAGATGCCAGTGGGGGAGAAAGGAGGGGTAGAGGGAGGGGGTGGGTGAGTCCTAACGGTCAACCGCTTGTGTTTGTAACCTGTGTCCTCTCTTCAGTTATTATGCTAATATAATATTACTAATACTTATGCTAAGATACTAAGATACTAACCTACTATCACAAGAGTGTGTACTCACCTAGTTGTGGTTGCAGGGGTCGAGACATAGCTCCTGGCCCCGCCTCTTCACTGGCCGCTACTGGGTCACTCTCCCTGCGCCATGAGCTTTATCATACATCTTCTTAAAGCTGTGTATGGAACCTGCCTCCACTACATCGCTTCCCAAGTGTGTGTGTGTGTACTCACCTAATTGTGGTTGCAGGGGTCGAGTCGTGTGTGTGTGTGTGTGTGTGTGTGTGCGTGTGTGTGCGTGTGTGTGTGTGTGTACGTGGGTATCGCTTTTCCCGTGTGATTTTACTGTCACCCTCCTTTACTCGCCTACACCTCAGTAAATGCTATTCCATCTAGTAAATGATGTTTACTTTGTGTGTGTGTGTGTGTGTGTGTGTGTGTGTGTGTGTGTGTGTGTGTGTGTGTGTGTGTGTATGCCATTTACATCAAAGATTTAAACTAAAACAAAATCCACATGTTTATGCCCAAAGTCATCCCATTTTGAAATTATTTTACCCTATATACATTTTCTCTTATTCCCTCTATAACTTGTGATTTACCCGCCAAAAAAATGGAATTCTGTTTAATGCAGCAGACTTGCATTTTACCTGAAGTTGTATTCATCAAAGAACTGCGTGAGGTATCCGATGCACTGGATGATGAAGCAAGGGCCAAGCGTGGTGAAGAGGTAGGCACTGTATCTTCGTTGTAACAGAACCTGCACGCAAAGCAAACTATTAAAAGTGTATTTTTATAAGTGATTTTGAGTATTCTTTTTGAACTAAAATCGTGCCCTGACCCAGAAATCTATCACAAGGCCTTGAATTTCACCCGTGCATGGACCAGTAGGCCTGCTTGTAACGCGTGAAAGAGATTTGTCTTGAGGACCTATGCAAAAAAATTACCGGAGGACCTGAACATGTACCTTGAAGGAAAGCGAAGTTACGTCTCCGAACTCATCGTTGTGATGCTCGACACACAAACGCGATGTTGTGAAGAGAGGCAGAGTGGAGGCCTCTGAGAAGATCTTCAGTTCCTGAAATATGAGCTTGTTAAAGGTTACTCACTTCCACGTCTGAGGCGCGCATCAACTAAATAACTGCTGCAGTAAATGCACGTCTGGCAAATCAAGGAAAGACTAGTTTTCAGAAATCTAAACAAAGAATCATTGATGACACTGTACACCGTTTACGTCAGGCCCATATTGGAGTATGCAGCACCAGTATGGAACCTACACCTGGTCAAGTATGTCAAGAAATTAGAGGTAATTCGGAGGTTTGCAGCGAGACTAGTCTCGGAACTAAGAGTTATGTTAAATAGTCCTTCTTTCCTAGGATCAGATCAATGGCATTGGGCCCAAGAGGAGCACCAAGGAGAGTGCTGTTGGCTGGATCAATGGCTTGTGCTCCTGGTAAAACAGCACAAATATTCTGAATCATCTGTCGATTGGTAGAAACTATTTCGCATTTGGTGGGGTTTAAAAATAGATCCAGGCTTTTTCCCATGTCTTCAATTTTTCTGGTGTCCTCTAGGAGAGATTCTGCAGTGCCAGCTAGGGTACCATCACCCAAGAACCAGATATTGAGCTCACTGGAGAGCGCTTCTGTGACCTTGATGAACAAACAGAAGAGAAAAGGGGGCGAGAGGGTCCTCCTGTTGCACACCCTCACACGAGTCAATTTCATGGTCCCCCAAAACAATAGCTTAAAAGTCACACTATAACACAATTGTATGAAGGGGTATAGGGAAGGGAAGTGTCTAGAAACTAATAGGCCGAATTGGATAATAGGTTAAACTCCTTTTAAAAATAAACTTTCCCCCAAAAAAAAAAAATATTTTACAGAAAGTTTGATAATTTTTTTCAATGACAGTCATATAAAGAATTTTATTTTTCCATCAAAACTAACTTAGAAACTAACCTAATATCCCTCAAATTTACTCAGTTTTTTTTTTTTAGCTAACTTCTGCTGTATATATATATCATAGGTTAATTTAAATTTATTCAATATTACTTAAAATCAATGATTTATATATATATATATATATATATATATATATATATATATATATATATATATATATATATATATATATATATATATATATATATATATATATATTTTTTTTTTTTAACACATCGGCCGATTCCCACCAAGGCAGGGTGGCCCGAAAAGAAAAACTTTCATCATCATTCACTCCATCACTGTCTTGCCAGAAGGGTGCTTTACACTACAGTTATAAAACTGCAACATTAACACCCCTCCTTCAGAGTGCCGGCACTGTACTTCCCATCTCCAGAACTCAAGTCCGGCCTGCCGGTTTCCCTGAATCCCTTCATAAATGTTACTTTGCTCACACTCCAACAGCACGTCAAGTATTAAAACCATATGCCTCCATTCACTCCTATCAAATACGCTCACACATGCTTGCTGGAAGTCCAAGCCCCTCGCACACAAAACTTCCTTTACCCTCCCTCCAACCTTTCCTAGGCCGACCCCTACCCCGCCTTCCCTCCACTACAGATTTATACACTCTCGAAGTCACTCTGTCTCGTTCCATTCTCTCTACATGTCCAAACCACCTCAACAACCCTCCTCAGCTCTCTGGACAATCGTTTTGGTGATCCCGCACCTCCTCCTAATTTCCAAACTCCGAATTCTCTGCATTATATTCACACCACACATTGACCTCAGACATGACATCTCCACTGCCTCCAGCTTTCTCCTCGTTGCAACATTCATCACCCATGCTTCACACCCATATAAGAGCGTTGGTATAACTATACTCTCATACATTCCCTCTTTACTTCCATGGACAAGGTTCTTTGTCTCCACAGACTCCGAAGTGCTCCACTCACCCTTTTCCCCTCATCAATTCTATGATTCACCTCATCCTTCATAGACCCATCCGCCGACATGTCCACTCCCAAATATCTGAATACATTCACCTCCTCCATACTCTCTCCCTCCAATCTGATATCCAATCTTTCGTCACCTATTCTTTTTGTTATCCTCATCACCTTACTCTTTCCTATATTCACTTTCAATTTTCTTCTTTTACACACCCTACCAAATTCATCCACCAACCTCTGCAGCTTCTCTTCAGAATCTCCCAAGCACAGTGTCATCAGCAAAAAGCAACTGTGACAACTCCCACTTTGTATTTGCTTCTTTATCTTTTAGCCCAACACCTCTTGCCAAGACCCTCGCATTCACTTCTCTTACAACCCCATCTATAAATATATTGAACAACCACGGTGACATCACACATCCTTGTCTAAGGCCCACTTTTACTGGGAAATAGTCCCTTCCCTCCTACACACTCTAACCTGAGCCTCACTATCCTCATAAAAACTCTTCACTGCTTTCAGTAACCTTCCTCCTATTCCATACACCTGCAACATCTGCCACATTGCCCCCTATCTACCCTATCATACGCCTTTTCCAAATCCATAAATGCCACAAAAACATCTTTACCCTTATCCAAATACTGTTCACCTATATGTTTCACTGTAAACACTTGGTCTACACACCCCTACCTTTCCTAAAGCCCCTTGTTCATCTGCTATCCTGCTTTCTGTTTTACTTTAATTCTTTCAATAATAACTCTACCATACACTTTACCAGGTACACTCAACAGACTTATTCCCTATAATTTTTGCACTCTCTTTTGTCCCCTTTGCCTTTATACAAAGGAACAATACACGCTCTCTGCCAATCCCTAGGTACCTTACCCTCTTCCATACATTTATTAAATAATACCACCAACCACTCCAAAATTATATCCCCACCTGCTTTTAACATTTCTATCTTTATCCCATCAATCCCAGCTGCCTTACCCCTTTCATTCTACCCACTGCCTCACGAACTTCCCTACACCCACAACTGGCTCTTCCACACTCCTACAAGATGTTATTCCTCCTTGCCCTACACACGAAATCACAGCTTCCTGTCTTCATCAACATTTAACAAATCCTCAAAATATTCTCTCCATCTTCCCGATACCTCTAACTCTCCATTTAATAACTCTCCTCTCCTATTTTTAACTGTCAAATCCATTTGTTCTCTAGGCTTCCTCAACTTATTAATCTCATTCCAAAACTTTTTCTTATTTTCAACAAAATTTGCTGATAACATCTCACCCACTCTCTCATCTGCTCTCTTTTTACATTGCTTCACCACTCTTTTAACCTCTCTTTTCTCTCCATATACTCTTCCCTCCTTGCATCACTTCTACTTTGTAAAAACCTCTCATATGCTAACTTTTTCTCCCTTACTACTCTCTTTACATCATCATTCCACCAATCGCTCCTCTTCCCTCCCGCACCCACTCGCCTGTAACCACAAACTTCTGCTGAACACTCTAACACTACATTTTTAAATCTACCCCATACATTTTCGACCCCATTGCCTACACTCTCACTAGCCCATCTATCCTCCAATAGTTGTTTATATCTTACCCTAACTGCCTCCTCTTTTAGTTTATAAACCTTCACCTCTCTTTTACTTACTGATTCTATTTTCCTTGTATCCCATCTACCTTTTACTCCCACTGTAGCTATAACTAAAAAGTGATCTGATATATCTGTAGCCCTCTATAAACATGTACATCCTGAAGTCTACTCAACAGTCTTTTATCTACCAATACATAGTCCAACAAACTACTGTCATTACGCCCTACATCATATCTTGTATACTTATTTATCCTCTTTTTCTTAAAATATGTATTACCTATAACTAAACCCCTTTCTATACAAAGTTCAATCAAAGGGCTCCCATTATCATTTACACCTGGCACCCCAAACTTACCTACTACACCCTCTCTGCATGTTTCTCCCACTTTAGCATTTAGGTCCCCTACCACAATTACTCTCTCATTTGGTTCAAAAGTTCCTATACATTCGCTTAACATCTCCCAAAATCTCTCTCTCTCCTCTACACTCCTCTCTTCTCCAGGTGCATACACGCTTATTATGACCCACTTTTCGCATCCGACCCTTATTTTAATCCACATAATCCTTGAATTTACACATTTATATTCCCTCTTTTCCTTCCATAACTGATCCTTCAACATTATTGCTACCCCTTCCTTAGCTCTAACTCTCTCAGATACTCCTGACTTAATCCCATTTATTTCTCCCCACTGAAACTCGCCTACCCCTTCAGCTTTGTTTCGCTTAGGGCCAGGACATCCAACTTCTTTTCATTCATAACATCAGCAATCATCTCTTTCTTATCATCCGCACTACATCCACGCACATTCAGACAACCCAATTTTATAAAGTTTTTCTTCTTCTCGTTTTTAGTAGATTTGTACAGGAGAAGGGGTTACTAGCCCATTGCTCCCGGCATCTTATCGCCTCATACGACACGCATGGCTTACGGAGGAAAGATTCTTTCCACTTCCCCATGGACAATAGAGAAAATAAAGACTATTAAGAAAAAAAGAAAACTAGATGTATGTAGAATATATGCATGATATGCCAGATGTGTGACCTAAGTGTATAGAGTATGAATACCTGTTATCCAGTGTTTGAGACAGAAAAAGACACAGCAATCCTACCATCATTAAACAGTTTCAGGTTTCTGTTCAAGCACCGCAGATCTACCATCATTATATATATATATATATATATATATATATATATAGATATATATATATATATATATATATATATATATATATATATATATATATATATATATATATATATATTCAAAACAATCACAGGGGGAGAAGAATGATAGCTCAAAGCTTTTCATGTTGCAATTAATACAACATCAGAAGCTCGCAATGTTGCAGAAAACAGGAGGAGGTTCAAGCAAATAGGTATTTTTTGGTACACAAATGTCTGGTCTTGGAAGCCAAGCAGAACTAAGCAGCAATTTTATTCTAAACTTGGAACGACTTACTGATATGTTGAAGTGGCGCGGTACTCCCCAGACTGTTCTATGCTAATGTTCATGAAACAAACGTGAACGTCGAAGGGGAAGAGATCCAGTTGAATATTGCAGTGGTAGGACGCCATGAAGCTCTCCTCTCGCTTTAAGAGAGCTTGTGGCCGCTGCGCCTGGTAGATGAAGCCTGTGAGAGTGAAGCTTGTGTGAGTGTAGCATGTGTGAGTGTAGCATGTGTGAGTGTAGCATGAATGTAGCATGTGTGTAGCATGATGTGTAGCATGTGTGAGTGTAGCATGAGTGTAGATGAGTGTAGCATGTGTGTAGCATGTGATGTAGCATGTGTGAGTGTAGCATGTGTGAGTGTAGCATGAATGTAGCATGTGTGTAGCATGTGTGTAGCATGTGTGAGTGTAGCACGAGTGTAGCATGTGTGAGTGTAGCATGAGTGTAGCATGAGTGTAGCATGTGTGTAGCATGTGTGAGTGTAGCATGTGTGAGTGTAGCATGTGTGAGTGTAGCATATGTGTTGCATGAGTGTAGCATGTGTGTAGCATGAGTGTAGCATGTGTGTAGCATGTGTGAGTGCAGCATGAGTGTAGCATGTGTGAGTGCAGCATGAGTGTAGCATGAGCGTAGCATGTGTGTAGCATGTGTAACATGTGTGTAGCATGAGTGTAGCATGTGTGTAGCATGTGTGAGTGTAGCATGAGTGTAGCATGTGTAGCATGTGAGTGTAGCATGAGTGTAGCATGTGTGAGGACATAGCATGTGTGAGTGTAGCATGTGTGAGGACATAGCATGTGTGAGTGTAGCATGTGTGAGTATAGCACGAGTGTAGCATGTGTGAGTATAGCACGAGTGTAGCATGTGTGAGTATAGCACGAGTGTAGCATGTGTGAGTAATAGTCACGAGTGTAGCATGTGTGAGTATAGCACGAGTGTAGCATGTGTGAGTATAGCACGAGTGTAGCATGTGTGAGTATATCACGAGTGTAGCATGTGTGAGTATAGCACGAGTGTAGCATGTGTGAGTATAGCACGAGTGTAGCATGTGTGAGTATATCACGAGTGTAGCATGTGTGAGTATAGCACGAGTGTAGCATGTGTGAGTATATCACGAGTGTAGCATGTGTGAGTATAGCACGAGTGTAGCATGTGTGAAGATATAGAATGTGCAAGATATAGGTCTAACTTTAATAATTCCTAATAAGATAATTCCTGATATAATAATTCTTAATATAATAATTTTTAATATAATAATTCCTTGTTTTTAAATAACTAAGCAGGTGTTCTGTAAAGATGTCTTGATATGTTATTTTGAACAGTGGACAGTAGAAGGTGGACAAGAATGGTATACAATACCGACGAGATGAAAATTAGACACATGTGCAACATCTGGGTATTTTATTGTAGACGTTTAGCCATCCAGTGGCTTTATCAATACAAATTCAAGGACATAATTCATAACATCTATGTCAAAGACAGTGACGAACCTTCCTGTCCTTGCTGTATAACAGGCTGACCTCGACCCAGCTTGCGGGCGAACATCTTAGTGATCATGTTCTCGTGGTTGGCATAGTTTATGAGGTCACTGAACACGGCATTCTCCAGTCTGAAACCCGGAGACCACAGGTCCTTCCCTGGAAATTCATTATCTTCGTCCAGGTCACGAAGCTGTAGGAGAGTCACTCTGGAGTCCTCCCACAGCGCCTCCAGCTGCGAAGTGTAACTCTCTTAGTACAAGACCGATTCCCCCAGCACACTCGGAACGTTCAGAAATTCTCTCATCCACTTTTATATTATCTGGTTTGTATCTGAGAGAGAGAGAGAGAGAGAGAGAGAGAGAGAGAGAGAGAGAGAGAGAGAGAGAGAGAGAGAGAGAGAGAGAGAGAGAGAGAGAGAGAGAGAGAGAGAAAAAAATTAGAATTATAAACAACAGAAGAAATGTCCGTGAGTTCAGTAGGATAATGTCGAGAGGCAGAGGGAAAAATTCGTACCCAAAATAAGCGGAAAAGATAAGACAGTCCCACGATTAAGCCACAGTTGAGGCGAGTCAGAAATTACAAGTACCACAGCATGGAATACATACAGAATAAAAGGACGAAAATCACTGTAGACGAAAGCAGAAGAGAATGCAACGAATGCGCGATAGTGACAATATGAAAATGACGTAGAGGGAAAAAGCAAATGAAGAACGGCAACATTAAAGAGATGTACGTTGCAAGACGTCAGTGTCCAAGGAAAGTGGAGTGATGTCAGAGAGACAAGTGTAGACAACTTGCTATAATGTAAATGATTTAGAAAAAAACGACAAGTTGAAGAATTAGACACTTGGGCAACATTTGGGAATACAGAGAAGAACGGTGGATGAGGAGGAGGAGTTTGAGGTAATTTTGAGATTGATGGACAGAGCACAACGACTCCAGGCCGAGGGACTGATTACCTCAAACTCCTCCTCATCTTCCACCGTTCTTCTCTGTATTGGACTGAAGAAGAAACTGGCTGGCGAAACATTTCCTCAGTAAAGATTCCCAAATGTTGCGCAAGTGTCTCAGTCTTCAACACAGAACGTAAAACTGGATAAGTGCAACACATTATAAGAGACTTAATAACTGACAAATAACCCTCGATTCTCATGTTACTTCAACCCCCCCCCCTCCCCTTGTTAAGAGGACTAACAGTTCGGAAATCAGTTAACTTCCCTGATTTCCCACAGGAGTCAAGTCAATTGCATTAATATGCATTTATTACCTTGAAGAAACAAATTCACAACATTACCTTGACAGAACATTTTCCGACATATTACCTTCAGCCACGTCCTGATCTCATTGTTGTTCTCATTGATGCTCTCTATATGAATGAGAGTAGCATTGAGAGTGATGAAGGTGGCAGGGGCGTGTGGGCGGCGGGCGTTGTAAGAGTTAGGCAGTTGTTGAAGCAGTGTGCACTGCTCGTCAGAGTTGTCGCCACAGTCGTCCATACCATCACAGCGAGCTCTTAACTCTATACATTTTCCCTCCGTACACGTGAACTCTTCCTGTGAGTGAACTCTGAGAGTTACAACCTTCCCTACCATACAAGTGAACTTCTGTAAGTGAACACTAGGGGCAATTAAGTAATCAATATATTCAGTTAAAGAGAGAAATGAAAAAGGGAATAAGAAAAGCAAAAAAAGACTATGAGGTTAAAGTTGCAAGAGAATCGAAGACTAACCCAAAAGGATTTTTTCAGGTATACAGAAGTAAGATTAGGGACAAGATAGGCCCACTCAAAAGTTACTCAGGTCAGCTCACCGTCAGTGATAAGGAAATGTGTAGAATTTTTAACACTTACTTCCTCTCAGTTTTTACACAGGAAGATACTAGCGATATTCCAGAAATAATAAATTATGTAGAACAGGACGATAGTAAACTATACACGATTAGGGTCACAAGTGACATGGTCCTTAGACAAATAGATAAATTAAAACCTAACAAATCCCCAGGCCCTGATGAACTGTATGCAAGGGTTCTAAAGGAATGTAAAGAGGAGCTTAGCAAACCTATGGCTAATCTTTTCAACATATCACTGCAAACTGGCATGGTGCCAGATAAGTGGAAAATTGCAGATGTAATACCTATTTTCAAAGCAGGAGACAGGTCCTTAGCTTCGAACTATAGACCAATAAGCCTAACCTCCATAGTGGGAAAATTTATGGAATCAATAATAGCCGAGGCAATTCGTAGCCATCTTGAAAAGCATAAATTAATCAATGAATCTCAGCACGGTTTTACAAAAGGGCGTTCCTGCCTTACAAATTTAATAACTTTTTTAAGAACATAAGAACATAAGAAAGAAGGAACACTGCAGCAGGCCTACTGGCCCACGCGAGGCAAGTCCAAGTCTCCCACCGGCTTAAGCCAATGCCCCGACCCAGCCAGGTCAGGTTACATCCACTTAAGGAAGGAGCACGGCATCTGACCTAGTAGCACAAACTAGTCAGGTCCAACTCACACCCACCCGCACCCACTCATATATTTATCTAGCCTATTTTTAAAACTACACAACGTTTTAGCCTCTATAACTGTACTCGGGAGTTTGTTCCACTCATCGACAACTCTATTATTTGAGGAGGTAGATCATGGTAATGAATATGATGTTGTGTATATGGACTTCAGTAAGGCTTTTGATAGAGTCCCACATCAGAGACTATTGAGGAAAATTAAGGCACACGGAATAGGAGGAGAAATTTTTTCCTGGATAGAGGCATGGTTGACAAATAGGCAGCAGAGAGTTTGCATAAATGGGGAGAAATCAGAGTGGGGAAGTGTCACAAGCGGTGTTCCACAGGGGTCAGTATTGGGCCCCTTGTTGTTCACAATAAAGCGAACAGAATCCTTGGCTTCATATCAAGAAGCATAAATAATAGGAGTCCTCAGGTTGTTCTTCAACTCTATATCTCCTTGGTTAGGCCTCATCTAGATTATGCTGCACAGTTTTGGTCACCGTATTACAGAATGGATATAAATGCTCTGGAAAACGTACAAAGGAGGATGACTAAGTTGATTCCATGTATCAGAAATCTTCCCTATGAGGATAGACTTAGGGCCCTGAATCTGCACTCTCTAGAAAGGCGTAGAATTAGGGGGGATATGATTGAGGTGTATAAATGGAAAACAGGAATAAATAAAGGTGATGTAAATAGCGTGCTAAAAATATCTAGTATTGACAGGACTCGCAGCAATGGCTTTAAGTTGGATAAATTCAGATTCAGAAGGGATATAGGAAAGCATTGGTTTGGTAATAGAGTTGTCGATGAGTGGAACAAACTCCCGAGTACAGTTATAGAGGCTAAAACGTTGTGTAGTTTTAAAAATAGGCTAGATAAATATATGAGTGGGTGCGGGTGGGTGTGAGTTGTACCTGACTAGTTTGTGCTACTAGGTCAGATGCCGTGCTCCTTCCTTAAGTGGATGTAACCTGACCTGGCTGGGTCGGGGCATTGGCTTAAGCCGGTGGGAGACTTGGACCTGCCTCGCATGGGCCAGTAGGCCTGCTGCAGTGTTCCTTCTTTCTTATGTTCTTATGTTCTTATATGGAAAATCTTTTCTTTCTTAAAACATTATGAGTATGTAACACAATCTGGTCATACTGTGAGGCAAATACAATGCTTGTGATACCCCATAATAATCATAACAAAGTGAGGAATTACACGGACGCAAAAATTAAACGACTATAAAACGGATTTGGAGATATCGGCCTCACCAGATCTCCCGAACTTGCACCAGGACAAAAACTGTTCATGTAAACCTCTTCTTCTCACTTGTGTGTCATTGTAAACCTCCTCTTCTCACTTGTGTGTCATTGTAAACCTCTTCTTCTCACTTGTATCATTGTAAACCTCCTCTTCTCACTTGTGTGTCATTGTAAACCTCTTCTTCTCACTTGTGTGTCATTGTAAACCTCTTCTTCTCACTTGCGTATCATTGTAAACCTCCTCTTCTCACTTGTGTGTCATTGTAAACCTCTTCTTCCCACTTGTGTGTCATTGTAAACCTCTTCTTCTCACTTGTGTGTCATTGTAAACCTCCTTCTCACTTGTGTCATTGAAACCTCTCTTCACTTGTGTGTCATTGTAAACCTCTTCTTCTCACTTGTGTGTCATTGTAAACTCTTCTTCTCACTTGTGTGCATTGTAAACCTCTTCTTCTCACTTGTGTGTCATTGTAAACCTCTTCTTCTCCTTGGTATCATTGTAAACCTCCTCTTCTCACTTGTGTGTCATTGTAAACCTCTTCTTCCCACTTGTGTCATTGAAACCTCTTCACTTGTGTGTCATTGTAAACCTCTTCTTCTCACTTGTGTGTCATTGTAAACCTCTTCTTCTCACTTGTGTGTCATTGTAAACCTCTTCTTCTCACTTGTGTGTCATTGTAAACCTCTTCTTCTCACTTGTGTGTCATTGTAAACCTCTTCTTCTCATTTGAGTGTCATTGTAAACCTCTTCTTCTCATTTGAGTGTCATTGTCAGTCCAAGTGTTGTTCACTGTCACTTACAAATATTTATGACACTTCAATCCAAGCATTTAGGATTTTAGGATTACATGCGGAAGTTATTAAGATCCTTTTGTAGACTGTACGTGAATCACACACTAGAATGTGTCTACATAACTTTGACAGAAGAGCAAGACAGTACCAGTACAGTGTGTTGCCGGATGGGAACAAGTCACTTTGACTTTATTGGGTTATCCTGGGTTCTATACACATATGCTGCTATGTATGATAATCTATGTCACTGTATTTGTGTATACCTGAATAAACTTACTAAGTTACTAGCAGTTATTGTTGGCATGAATGGTAGAGAAACTGCAGGGCACAACTTGATTATAAACTTCTTTTCTCTCTAGATAGAACTTTATCAAGTTATGACCTGTCAACACTGATGACTGATGCTTATCTGTCCCTATTCTGATGACTGATGTTGACCTCGTAACAAAATGAACACCAATACTGACCTAAGAATTGATCTGTTCACAATACGATGAGTGAATGTTCACCCGCCTACAATTATAATCACTAACATATACAGCAAAAATTGACTTTATTAGTACCTCGTTACAAATATATGAACTTTTGTGAAGTACAAGGAATATCAAAGCTAGCTATATATATTTATATGTCGTGCCGAATAGGTCAAATTAGCCAATTAGCAAGAACTCATTTAAAATTAAGTCCTTTCTAAAATTTTCTCTTATACGTTTAAAGATGTATTTTTTTTATTTATGTTAATGTTAAAATTAATAATTTTGTACCAAAAGAACCTTAGAAAACTTACCTAACCTTATTATATCAAGCGCAATTTAATTTAGCCTAATCCAACTACATATATTTCAGATAAGTTTACAATAATTAAATAATAAACAAACACAATTAAATATATTTTTTTCGCTACGTTCATAATGATTTTTGCGAAATTATTGAATACACAAATTTTCGCTTGCCTTATTCAACAAGAATAGCGTTGCTATTTAAGCCAAAATCGCAACTTTTACCTATTCGGCACAAAAAAAAAAAAATATATATATATATATATATATATATATATATATCACAAACACTGATCTCTGGCCGACGGAGACTCGACCCTACGAACCAGTGGCTCTCCTTGCATTACAGTTTTATAATTGTATTATATTTGTAACTACCAATAACATTGTACACTTGTAACATGCATTGAAATAAAAAATTATTATTATTATTATTATTATTATTATTATTAACCTTGTGACAGGAACGCAGTGCTTTACCGACCGTACCACACTGGACCAATACCTTGGCATCCAGCTCACGCTAGACGTTGATCCAAGGCAGCCAGCTTTCAGGCAGGTGGCTTACAGCTTTTCATCTCATCCCCTGCATGCATCGACACAACTAGATATTTTTACAATGCTAGGAATTCGCAAGTGTCTCCGTCGGCCAGAGATCAGTGTTTGTGAATATTTCGCCTGCTCTTGCGAATTCCTAGCATATATATATATATATATATATATATATATATATATATATATATATATATATATATATATATTATATATATATATATATATATATATATATATATATATATATTCCTGCCTGAAAGCTGGCTGCTGGGATAACGTCTAGCGAAGCTGGATGCCAGGTATTGACCAGTGTGTACGGTCGTAAGCCTGCGTACCTTGTCATGAGTTCGTAGGTTCGAGTCTCCGTCGGCCAAAGATCAGTGTTTGTGAATATTTCGCCTGCTCTTGCGAATTCCTAGTATATATATATATATATATATATATATATATATATATATATATATATATATATATATATATATATATATATATATATATATATATATATATATATATATATATATATATATATATATATATTGCAGCTAGTTGTGATAGTGTTAATACTTGATTAAGCCTCATGATCAACGACTCACCTGGGAGCAGTTAGTGAGGATGATAATGAACGACTCACCTGGGAGTAGTTAGTGAGGATGATAATCAACATCCTACCTGGGAGCAGACGGTCAGGACCACAGTCATGGTGGAGGTGATGTTGTCACTCAGGGTAAACAAGAATCGTCCAATAAATTGTTTATTATCGTTTTCCGCCGTGGCGATGGTCTTGTTGTTAGCGTCGATCAACGACAACCTGGGAGGAGAGTCCGTGAAAATGATTTGTTGTCCCGTCGTTGACAGGAATCTCTGCAGCCTCCCGCTGGGGACCAGGTAGTAGACGCGGTTAATCTCACTCTCGTCGTTGTAAAGAAGCTTGAAGGGCAAGTCACTAGGTACCTGCAACCAGTTCCTAGTCGTAATATACAGGAATGGGACTGGATGTGTACATCTCATGCAATATTGATGTTGTGTCATATGATCCACAGAGCACAAAAAATATATTTAATCCAAAGTGGTATATTACAAATCATTCTGGAAAAATACTCTGACTTTGCTCACAGAAAATAATGCATTACTAATTTTTTTTGTGTGTGTGTGCGTGTGTATGACCTAACTCATGTCTGCATGAATAACTCATTATGATTGTAACCAGATATAAACATGTAAATTGTTCATTACCACTGTAATTTGTTCAGTTATCAGAACTTTGCGGTCCAGTCCCTGGACCCATTATGTACCTCTGTAATGTTGAGATACAGTCCCTGGACCCATTATGTACCCCCTGTAATGTTGAGATACAGTCCCTGGACCCATTTTGTACCCCTGTAATGTTGAGATACAGTCCCTGGACCCATTATGTACCCCCTGTAATGTTGAGATACAGTCCCTGGACCCATTTTGTACCCCTGTAATGTTGAGATACAGTCCCTGGACCCATTATGTACCCCCTGTAATGTTGAGATACAGTCCCTGGACCCATTTTGTACCCTGTAGTGTTGAGATACAGTCCCTGGACCCACTATGTACCCCTGTAATGTTGAGATACAGTCCCTGGACCCATTATGTACCCTGTAATGTTGAGATACAGTCCCTGGACCCATTATGTACCCCTGTAATGTTGAGATACAGTCCCTGGACCCATTTTGTACCCCTGTAATGTTGAGATACAGTCCCTGGACCCATTATGTACCCCTGTAATGTTGAGATACAGTCCCTGGACCCATTTTGTACCCCTGTAATGTTGAGATACAGTCCCTGGACCCATTATGTACCCCCTGTAATGTTGAGATACAGTCCCTGGACCCATTTTGTACCCCTGTAGTGTTGAGATACAGTCCCTGGACCCACTATGTACCCCTGTAATGTTGAGATACAGTCCCTGGACCCATTATGTACCCCTGTAATGTTGAGATACAGTCCCTGGACCCATTATGTACCCCCTGTAATGTTGAGATACAGTCCCTGGACCCATTTTGTACCCCTGTAATGTTGAGATACAGTCCCTGGACCCATTATGTACCCCTGTAATGTTGAGATACAGTCCCTGGACCCATTTTGTACCCCTGTAATGTTGAGATACAGTCCCTGGACCCATTATGTACCCCCTGTAATGTTGAGATACAGTCCCTGGACCCATTTTGTACCCCTGTAGTGTTGAGATACAGTCCCTGGACCCATTTTGTACCCCTGTAGTGTTGAGATACAGTCCCTGGACCCATTATGTACCTCTGTAATCTTTTGACTACCGCCCACACGATGGGTATGAGGTGCATAACAAAGTATTAGACTAAACTTCAACTCATGGAGTTGCAGACAAACCTTGCACACCAGAAATTCCACTAAATCATCACATCTGTCTTGAAAGACCACTGGTTCGTCTTCACCCAGACGAGCATTTACGGTGGGGCATTTCTTACCTTCCTCTTCAGCGTAGAACTTTATCAGACTCTCTAGGTTTTTATTCAGCTCCTGCAAGTGATACAATGAAGTTCAATTTATTCAAAGTTTATATAATTTTGGTTCACTTAGCAAAAAAACCCACTTGTATTTTATTTTTCAAAATTTTCAAAGTTTTATATGTTTGTGTGTGCTAAATGTCGGAGAGAACCATATACTTGATCAATCATTAGTGTTTTTGCTTTACGTTTAACCCAGAAAACATTCTCAAAAACTTTAAACATGAGTGAGTTGGATAGATATGTATGAGTGTAGGTAAATGGTTCAAAGAATCGACAAGTTGATAAATTAGACTTCAGGATGAGGGACTGATTACCCCAATCTCCTTCTGATCTTCATTATTATTCTCCGTATTGGACTGATGAAGCCACTGTGTGGCGAAACATTTCTACAATAAAGATACACAAGTATGTTGGAGAGAGAGGTTGGATTTGAAAAGGACCTGCCTAGTATTAGCCAGTAGGCCTACTGTAGTCTTATTCCATTCTAGTATTAGCCAGTAGGCCTACTGCAGTCTTATTCCATTCTAGTATTAGCCAGTAGGCCTACTGCAGTCTTATTCCATTCTAGTATTAGCCAGTAGGCTTACTGCAGTCTTATTCCATTCTAGTATTAGCCAGTAGGTCTACTGCAGTCTTATTCCATTTTAGTATTAGCCAGTAGGCCTACTGCAGTCTTATTCCATTCTAGTATTAGCCAGTAGGCCTACTGCAGTCTTATTTCATTCTAGTATTAGCCAGTAGGCCTACTGCAGTCTTATTCCATTCTAGTATTAGCCAGTAGGCCTACTGCAGTCTTATTCCATTCTAGTATTAGCCAGTAGGCCTACTGCAGTCTTATTCCATTCTAGTATTAGCCAGTAGGTCTACTGCAGTCTTATTCCATTCTAGTATTAGCCAGTAGGCCTACTGCAGTCTTATTCCATTCTAGTATTAGCCAGTAGGCCTACTGCAGTCTTATTCCATTCTAGTATTAGCCAGTAGGCCTACTGCAGTCTTATTCCATTCTAGTATTAGCCAGTAGGCCTACTGCAGTCTTATTCCATTCTAGTATTAGCCACTAGGCGTACTGCAGTCTTATTCCATTCTAGTATTAGCCAGTAGGCCTACTGCAGTCTTATTCCATTCTTGTATTCTTATGTTCTCCGGAAGTTGCTCAAAAAGGAGATTTTACCTCAAAAACGAAGAAAGTCTCAATAAAAGGAATATCGTCACTATTTTAACTTAAGTGTCACTTGAGAAGCTTCAACATCAAACTAAATGCAAATTATGTGATCAGGCATATGGTCACTGTCTTGAACACTATGTGCTTAATTGTCCACTTATTGAGGAATACAGAGATAGACAGTATAATAACCTATGTGACATGTCAAGATTTTTTATTAGTGAAGGTAGGATACCACTTATTCTAAGCAAATTTCCTAAATTTGCTTGTAACAGATAAGTGAAATGTAGATATAAATCCAAATGTACAATTGTTAACCCTTTTGGGGCCTAGTGCCTAGGCCTTTTGTGTATCCATATGCTCTTGCGCTACCGTCCACAGGATGGATATGGGGTGCACAATAAACTAGCAACTTCGGTGGCAAAATCTAAAAAATCTAATCAACAGACGCAGAAATTATTGTATATTAAGTGACTAGAGACATGTAGCATGTTTGACCCAACCACTGGACCAATAATCAGAACCGCTGGACCAATAATCAGAACCGCTGGACCAATAATTAGAACCGCTGGACCAATAATCAGAACCGTTGGAACTCCCTGCCTGAAAACTCTAGAACTGCAGACACAACCTCCATTTTCAAAAGCACCGTTAAAAAACATATTATCTCACTTACGCACCCAACCGGTAGCTAACCACATGAAAACTACTTTATCTTGCACATATCCACAGCAAAATACACTTATTGATATCTGTGATTGCCCTTAATTCGCACAGAACTTACCAAAATTCTAATACAACTATTGCTTCATAATTCTTAAGCTAGTCATAAGTTTGCCTAAGACACTCCAATATAGAAACGGCATTATGCCAATACATCACCTTTACCTTTAATATATAAACTAATTGTTAAATTCTTAAACTAATTGCTAAATTCTTAAATGTTTAAATTCCAGTACCTCAGTTTTGTAAACCTAGTTAATCACTACAATTACCTAACCTTACTATCAGTATAATCATTGTGTCACTATTGAGTAAGACCTATCATAAGACTGCCTGAAAAGCCTAGGCATACCTAGGCATATTATTGGCCATCCTGTAATATCTACTTCATAAAATGTATAATAATATAAGTACACCCCACTTTGTAATATTACCAGAAATAAAGTTGAATTTGAAATTTGAATTTGAAATAATCAGAACCGCTGGACCAATAATCAGAACCTCTGGACCAATAATCAGAACCACTGGACCAATAATCAGAACCACTGGACCAATAATCAGAACCGCTGGACCAATAATCAGAACAGGTGGACCAATAATCAGAACCGCTGGACCAATAATCACAACCGCTGGACCAATAATCAGAACAGGTGGACCAATAATCAGAACAGGTGGACCAATAATCAGAACCGCTGGACCAATAATCAGAACCGCTGGACCAATAATCAGAACAGCTGGACCAATAACGAGAACAGCTGATCAAAAAATAAGAACTTTTTTTTAATCAGTGTAAATGAAAAAAAATGTCTACCAATCTGTAAAAAAAAAAAATGGAATAAGTCCAATTTTAAAGATATTAGGCCTATCCCGCAAGTGATATCATAATATGCAAAATAAGCACTGACAAAAATATTTTTTTCACAGTGGTTGTTTTTCATGTATATATATATATATATATATATATATATATATATATATATATATATATATATATATATATATATATATATATATATATATATATATATATATATATATAGTATATATATATATATATATATATATATATATATATATATATATATATATATATATATATATATATATATATATATATATATATAACTTTTGTGCAACACTACAAAATATAATTAGGATAAATTTTACCAGTGTTGAACAAACAAGTGTGGTATTTGCAACTAACAGGACTGTGAAATTCACCTTATTCAAAACAGCCTGGAAGTCCGGGTCGGTGATATTAGGCAGTGATCCTTTGTATATACTGCAGGTCTTCACTGCTGTGCTGTACACTACCTGCTTACCTGTCACGAACAGGTACTTGTGGAGAGGCTGAGGCAAACACACCTCCTGCTTGTCTACCTTCTTCATCTCAAGACCTCTGCCTCATACACAAATAAAATAAAATTATATATGTATATATATATATATATATATATATATATATATATATATATATATATATATATATATATTATTTATTTATATATTTATATGTACATATATGTATATATATATATATATATATATATATATATATATATATATATATATATATATATATATATATATATATATATATATATATATATGGAGTATACCTGAGAGGGTTCCGGGGTCACCGCCCCTGCGGCCCGGTCTGTGACCAGATCTCATGGTAGATAGGGACTGATCAACCAGGCTGTTACTGTTGGCCGCACGCAAACCGCCGTACGAACCACAGCCCGGGTGGTTAGGTACTGACTTTAGGTGCTTGTCCAGTGCCTGCTTGAAGACAGCCAGGGGTTTATTGGTAATCCCCTTATGTATGCTGGGAGGCAGTTGAACAGTCTTGGGCCCTGACACTTATTGTGTTGTCTCTCAATGTGCTAGTGGCACCCCTGCTTTTCATCGGGGGGATGTTACATCGTCTGCCGAGTCTTTTGCTTTCATAGGGAGTGACTCGTGTGCACGTTTAGTACTAATCCCTCTATATCTCAGTTATGTGAGCCGTGAATGTTCTCTGTACATTTTCTAGGTCAGCAATTTCACCTGCCTTGAAAGGTGCTGTTACTGCGCAGCAATATTATAACCTAGATAGAACAAGCGACCTGAAGAGTGTCATCATGGGCTTGGCATCCCTAATTTTGAAGGTTCTCATTATCCATCCTGTCCTTTTTCTAGCAGATGTGAGTGATACAATGTTATGGTCTTTGAAGGTGAGATCTTCCGACATGATCACTCCCAGGTCTTTTACATTAGTTTTTCTCTCTATTGTGTGGTTGGAATTTGTTTTATACTGGGATGTAGTTTTAATTTCCTCACGTTTTCCATATCAGAATAATTGAAATTTCTCATCATTGAACTTCATATTGTTTCCTGCAGCCCATTTAAAGATTTGGTTGATGTCTGCTTGGAGTCTTACAGTGTCTTCAATGGAGGACACTGTCATGCAAATTCGGGTGTCATCTGCAAAAGAAAACACGGCGCTGTGGCTAATATCCCCGTCTATGTCAGATATGAGGATGTATTCTATTTGTTAGGAAATTATAGATCCATCTATTAATTTTTCCTGTTATTCCTTTATCACGCATTTTGTGTGCTATCACACCATGGTCACACTTATCAAAGGCTTTTGCAAAGTCTGTGTATATTACATCTGCATTTTGTTTGTCTTCAAGAGCATCCAGGACCTTGTCATAGTGGTCCAGTAGCTGGGACAGACAGGAGCGACCTGCTCTAAACCCATGCTGCCCTGGGTTGTGTAATTGATGGGTATCTAGATGAGTGGTGATCTTGCTTCTTAGAACCCTTTCAAAGATTTTTATGATATGGGACGTTAGCGCTATCGGTCTGTAGTTCTTTGCTATTGCTTTACTGCCGCCTTTGTGGAGTGCGGCTATGTCTGTTGTTTTTAGGAACTGCGGGACGACCCCAGTGTCCATGCTCCCTCTCCATAGAATGTCAAGGACACGTGATAGGGGCTTCTTGCAGTTCTTGATGAACACGGAGTTCCATGATTCTGGGCCTGGGACAGAGTGCATGGGCATGTAATTTATCGCCTTTTCGAAGTCATTTGGCATCAGGGTAATGTCTGATAGGTGTGTGTCTACCAAATTCTGTATCTCTCTCATAAAAAATTCATTTAGGTCTTCGACTCTCTGTCTGGTTAGCGGCTCGCTAAAAACTGAGTCATATTGGGACTTGAGTAGCTCACACATTTCCTCGCTGTCATCTGTGTAGGACCCATCTCGTTTAAGTAGGGGCCCAATACTGGATGTTGTTCACGACTTTGATTTGGCATAATATACAATATACAGTACAACCACTGTGGAAAAAAAATAGTGAAATTCCAAAGCACTTTCGTGACTTCTCACATTATCAAAAAATCAAGAAAGCGTTTGGAATTTCACTATTTTTTCACAGTGGTTGTTCTGCTTATATTATGTATATATATTATCACACGGATTATCTCCTACCAATGTAGGGTGACCCGACAAAAGAAGGAACACCTTTACTATCATTCACTCTATCACCGTATTCCCACAGGCACACCGATATTATTGCTCAGATGCCCCTCCAAGCTGCAATATCCCCACTCCTACTTCAGAGTGCAGGCACTGTACTTCCTAGTAAGTGTCAAGGGCCCTAGACTGTTCAGCAGTCTTCTAGCATATGTAAGGGGGAATTTCCAATAGACCCCTGGCTGTCTTGAAGAGAGAGCTGGACAGACACCTAAAGTCAGTACCTGAGCAACTGGGCTGTGGTTCGTACGTTGGAGTGCATGCGGCCGACAGTAACAGCCTGGTTGATCAGACGTTGACCCCCGTTGACCCCAACACTTTCTAAAACCTTGTTCTTCTACGATACTGCTCTCAGTCTTACCCTTAATTATTTCAATAATAATAATAACTCTACCATTTAATACAGACAAGATGATAAATTAGACACATGTATGTGTAACATCTGGGTATCTTTATTCTGTAGACGTTTCGCCCACAAGTAGCTTTAGATACCCAGATGTTGCACATGTGTCTGGTTTATCATCAACATGCCAGGTATATACAACAAGTTTATTCCCCTTATACTTTTACACTCTCTTTTTGTCCCCTTTTCCTTTATACAAAGGAACTATGCACAATGTTTGTCTTTCTCTAGGTACCTTCCCCTCTTTCATACACTTACTGAACAAAAGCACCAATCACTCCAAATGTATATCCTCACCTGCTTTTAACATTTCAGTCAATATCCCATCACTCCCAGCTGCTGTACCCCCTTTATTGTTTACTCACGCACCTCCCCCACACTCACATCTGGCTCTTCCTCACCCCTAAAATATGTTATACCTGTTATGCTTGTTACAACTTTCCATCATATGTATGTCTATATACGAATACATACCCTTGTTCTGTCTCACTAAATATATACATAGTTCCTTTAACTTAGGTGTAGGGATAAATACGCAGTGTACATAAGCACTGCAATATCAGTATTACTGAACACTGTCAGAATTAGTGTAACTAGACTTTATGAATTGAAATGCATTGAATAAGAAGAGTGAGACGCTTGGCATCCTCCTTTTGTTGACTGTTTTGATTCTTCTCTTTGTATTGTATCCAGACCTCTAGTTAATTATATTATTTTCATATCTACTTAACTGATTCTCATATCAACCTTTAGTTGATAGTAACAATTAATTTTGATAGTAATACAAGTTGATAAACTGTTTGTCATTATTGTACAAGCGTTTATTTACATGCTGAAATACTTGACGATATCCTCATTGCACTACTGAAGTCTCCCACCTGAGGCTGACTGGTTTCAACACCTTGTATGAGCTGTACAAGAATGGTATACAATACCAACAAGATGAAATTAAGACACATGTGCAACATCTGGGTATCTTTATTGTAGACGTTTCGCCAGAGATACATTATTATATACACATGGAAAATTCTCGAGGGCTTAGTACCAAACTTGCACACAAAAATCACTCCCTATGAAAGCAAAAGACTCGGCAGGCGATGTAACATCCCCCCAATGAAGAGCAGGGGTGCCACTAGCACGTTGAGGGACAACACAATAAGTGTCAGGGGCCCAAGATTGTTTAACTGCCTCCCAGCATACATCAGGGGGATTACCAACAAACCCCTGGCTGTCTTCAAGCAGGCACTGGACAGGCACCTAAAGTCGGTACCTGACCAGCCAGGCTGTGGTTCGTACGTTGGACTGCGTGCGGCCAGCAGTAACAGCCTGGTTGATCAGGCTCTGGTCCAACATGAGGCCTGGTCACAGACCGGGCCGCGGGGGCGTTGACCCCTGGAATTCTCTCCAGGTAAACTCCAGGTATCCAGTGGCTTTATCAATACAATTCTAGGACATAATTTGAAGACAGTAGAACTATATACAGATGCTGCACATGTGTCTTAATTTCACCTTTGTATGAGCTCCAGACTTTACCATCGTCCTCTCAATATTCTCATTATTCTTGTACTTTGTACCGTGACTCGTAAACACACCGTGAGGAGGTTAATGTCACTCTGGGCTCACCGTCTTACCTCCTACGACACGCTACTCACCTTTGTTCGGGCACAGGCAAGTCTACGGAGGAGTAGTTAGAGTGGATGGTAAAGGTTTTGTTCACACTGCTGTTGGTCACTTTCCACTCAGCTACACTGTATAAGCTCGGCACCATCTGCCCACACTCTGCCAGCTCCACCATCTGTCGCAGCACATAAACCAGCTGTTCACTTTATATAATTGTGCGTGTGTGTGTATTTATAATATATATACTTTATGTCTACAGAAGAAAACTACTTAATGCACGTGTTTATCACATACGTTTTATGTAAGAACCTTTAACCTGGATGGTGATACAAATACACACACACACACACACACACACACACACACACACACACACAAGAACAAGCAGGTATAACAGGAAGGGCACTGGAATGGATCAGGGAATACCTCACAGGGAGTATGGTATGGTTTGAGGCAACAACGGGTCATGGTGCGTGATGAGGTATCACAGTGGGCGCCTGTGACGAGCGGCGTTCCGCAGGAGTCAGTCCTACGACCAGTGTTATTCTTGGTATATGTAAATGACATGACAGATGGGATAGACTCAGAAGTGTCTCTTTTCGCAGATGATGTGAAATTAATGAGGAGAATCACATCGGAGGAGGACCAAGCAGGACTTCAAACAGACCTGGACAAGCTTGACATCTGGTCTAGCAAATGGCTTCTCGAATTCAATCCCACCAAATGCAAAGTCATGAAGATCGGAGAAGGGCAAAGAAGACCGCTGACAGAGTACAGGCTAGGCGGACAAAGGCTACAAACCTCGGAAAAGGAGAAAGACCTTGGAGTGAGTATAACGCCAAGCACGTCTCCGGAGGCACACATCAACCAGATAACTGCGGCAGCATATGGGCGACTGGCAAACCTAAGATTAGCGTTCCGTTACCTTAACAAGGACTCGTTTAAGACACTGTACACCGTGTACGTCAGGCCCATACTAGAATATGCAGCACCAGTCTGGAACCCACACCTGGTCAAGCACATAAAGAAACTAGAGAAAGTGCAAAGGTTTGCGACAAGGTTAGTTCCACAACTCATGGGTCTGTCCTATGAAGAAAGGCTGAGGGAAATAGGACTAACAACACTGGAGGAAAGAAGGGTCAGAGGAGACATGATAACGACATACAAAATACTGCGGGGAATCGACAAGGTAGACAGTGACAGGATGTTCCAGAGAGGGAACACAGAAACAAGGGGACACAACTGGAAGCTGAAGACTCAGATGAGTCAAAGGGATGTTAGGAAGCATTTCTTCAGTCACAGAGTAGTGAGGAAGTGGAATAGTCTAGAGAAAGACATAGTGGAGGCAGGAACCATACACAGTTTTAAGACGAGGTATGATAAAGCTCATGGAGCAGGGAGAGCAGATACCCAGTAGCGGGCAGCGCAGAGGCGGGGCCAGGAGCTGAGTCTCGACCCCTGCAACCACAATTAGGTGAGTACAATTAGGTGAGTACACACACCCCTGCAACCACAATTAGGTGAGTACATGGAGCATGGAGAGAGAGGACCTAGTAGCAATCAGTGAAGAGGCAGGGCCAGGAGCTATGACTCGACCCCTGCAACCACAACTAGGTGAGTACACACACACACACACCGGTACTGGAAAACCTCATATGCCAACACTATCAGAGAGAGAGGAGAGGATGAACCAGGAAGACTGGACCTAGTATTCACCTTGAGTAGTGCAGATATTGAGGACATCACATATGAAAGACCCCTCGGGGCCAGTGACCACGTGGTTCTAAGCTTCGAATACATAGTAGAGTTACAAGTGGAGAGGGAAGCAGGAAGGGCAGGACGAATAAAGCCAAATTACAAGAGAGGGGACTACACAGGCATGAAGAATTTCCTGCACGAGGTTCAGTGGGACAGAGAACTGGCAGGGAAGTCAGTAAACGAGATGATGGAATGTGACAACAATATGCAAGGAAGCTGAGGAGAGGTTTATACACAAGGGTAAAAGAAATAACGAGAAAGCCAGGATGAGCCCGTGGTTCACCCAAAGGTGTAGAGAGGCCAAAACTAAGCGTGTTAGAGAATGGAAGAAGTACAGAAAGCAAAGGACCCAGGAGAATAAGGAGAGCAGTCGTAGAGCCAGAAATGAATATGCACAGGTAAGAAGGGAAGCCTAACGACAATACGAAAATGACATAGCAGCGAAAGCCAAATCTGACCCAAAGCTGTTGTACAGCCACATCAGGAAGAAAACAACAGTCAAGGACCAGGTGATCAGGCTGAGGAAGGAAGGAAGGGAGATCACAAGAAACGACCGAGAAGTATGTGAGGAACTCAACATGAGATTCAAAAAAGTATTCACAGAGGAGACAGAAAAGACTCCAGAAAGATGGAGAAATGGGGTACACCATCAAGTGTTGGACATAATACATACAACCGAGGAAGAAGTGAAGAGGCTGCTAAGCGAGCTAGATACCTCAAAGGCGATGGGGCCTGATAACATCTCTCCATGAGTCCTGAGAGAGGGAGCAGAGGCTCTAAGTGTACCACAAACAACAATCTTTAACACATCTATCGAAACAGGGCAACTACCTGAGGTATGAAAGACAGCAAATGTAGTCTCAATTTTTAAAAAAGGAGACAGACACGAAGACCAATGTCACTGACATGCATAGTAGAGATGTATCGGAAGTGAAAATTTAGATATCCGCGGATGCGGATGAGTATGAGGATGTCTTACTTATTTTGCGGATGCGGATGCGGATGTAAGAAATTGTGCGGATGTTCCGCGGATTTCGGATGCGGATGCGTATGCGGATATCTGTTTACAGTAAAATGCGGATGAGGATGTAAGAAATTGCGCGGGAGCCAGGTGGTGATTGCTGTGGGAGTGGTGGGAGCCAGGTGGTGATTGTTGTTGTGGGGGTGGTGAGAGCCAGGTGGTAATTGTTGTGGGGGTGGTAGGAGTCAGGTGGTGATTGTTGTGGGAGTGGTGGGAGCTAGGTGCTGGACAACATCTCAAACCCAGAACCTGACCTGAGGAACTAACTCTCATAAGTGTTGAACTGTTGATATTGTTATGTGTTGCATCTGCAACTGCTGACTACTGAGTCATCAGTGTAGTGGGTCACTAGCGTGAGTAGTGAGTTACTTGGGGGAAGATACTGACTTAGAGGGAGAGATACTCACCTGAATAGAGTTACTCACCTGGGGAAGAGAGAGCTTGCCAGGGTAGACGAGAGGTATGGTGAAGTACCCACCGAAGGTGTCCAAGGAAGCTTTGCTGTAGGAAGTAGTCTCCAGTCCCAGCTTCAAGGTGACCTCCTGCAACGCGTCATCTATCTCCAGACACATGTACTCAGTGATCTATCATACACATGTGCAACATGTGACTCATTATTTGAATAACGATGCGCCTACCAGGGCCTTTACTACTCTATTAGATGGTCGAAGACACTGCTTCAACAGCCTTCTACTTATATATGGAGGAAGTTTACACACGACAGGCTGCTCTGTCTCCACTCAGTGTCTTACTCCACGTATTTTCGGTGGTTGATAAATAACCACCTCTTACATTTTAGTGCCAATGTGGCTTCGTTGTGAGTCTTCAAGTCAAAATAAAATAACCTGCGTTGGCTGGTTGGATGGGCTGCATTTTCACACACCCAGTTAATGGCAATGTATTTTGAAGATTAAGACACAAGTACAACAGTTGGGTATCTTTATCGATGAAACGTTTCGCCCACAAGGTTGATGGACTGATTACATCATCTTTATTTCATTTCTACTGCTTCCTCTGTATTTGACTGAAGAAGCCTACTGTGTGGGCGAAACGTTTCATCACTGAAAATACCCAACTGTTGCATCTGCGTCTTAATCTTCAACTTGTTGGTATATTATACAATTTCAGCAATATATTATCGTTTTAAAATAAAGGGGAAAATGACTGATGAACAAAGGGATGAAAATCTTTGAAATCCGGATATTTGTTCACCTGTCGATCAGGAAACGAAGCATTTTCTCGTATGGTGAAGGGGCGACCGTCTACCACCACCAGGACGTCCTGGCCCAGGACCACACACAGGTGGCACCACTGCCACGGCACTGGTCTTGCGGCCACTTCCGTCAGCTTCTTGGGTATGAACATTTTATAGGCCTTGTCATTGCCTGTTAACAAATGAAGATATTTGGACGATGGTGTATGTATATTACGTTTAAGATACTTATATATTGTATGTGGATCATTAAGGCTGTAATTAACTTGTGTATTAACATTAACTAAACTTTTAATTTTATACAGCTGAATTTACTGGCTAGGAGACATACAGGTCTCGGTATATATACCCAGTGTATCAAGATACAGAGAATTCTACTCTTGCCTAAACTATAGGTATGACATACTTCCACCTGTGGAATCTCCCGCCAGCTAGCGGGAGATTCGTCTGTAAAAACTTGCATTTGTGGTCACAGTGGTGCCTATGCTAACCTTCCTATGTTGTATAAATATACCTAGTTGAATGAATCTTATTGTAGCCAGCTGGCCCAGTGGCTAGCGCGTCGGTCTGGAGTTTTATGACTTTGATCGCAGGTTCTATCCCCGCCTGTGGTATGGTTTGTTTGCAGTCATGTCACTACGATTTCGTGAGTCATGATCCACAACCTTGCAACAAACGTGATACCAGAGGAACACAGCGCCACCTACTTTAAGTCATCCGGTTCAGGCTGGCAGAAAGCATCACCATACACTCGTGAAGAATAAGTCAGAGTACAGTGACTGGAACAATGCACAAATAACCCAGACATAGGATAAAGAAAGGCTTATGACGACGCTTCGGTCAGACTTGTACCATTCACAAGTCACACTAACACATGAAGGTGAGGGAGCCAGTATATATATAGGAGAGGGGGACAGATATAACCGAGAAACATAGCGTATCTTCTCACCATGCGACTCATAAGGACAAGAATACACCGCACGTTTACCATTTTTTCGCTGAAAAAAAAAATAATCTTGGCTTACCCATTAATGCTCCGAAGATATCGATGAACATAATGGCAACATCATTGTTGTAGTAGAAGCAAAGCTTGAAGTGGAAGCAGATGGTGAAGTCCACCTTGGATCCCACCAGATTAATCTTCCTTTCCAAACTAACTCGTTCCTTCACGAAAGGAATCTCAGTCATTAGACCGAAAACGTTGATGGTATCTTCAGTCTCACCTAGCCACACCAGTGTCAACAAAGAAAATAATTACATTCTTAAGAATCTCTAGTAATCTAGAAGAGATGGTTCCTAAGACTGTTATACATTCACACTATCAAGGAACATTTCTACACTTTCTGAAGTTTGGAACTACCGTCTTTATGTTTAGGAAGCTTATGTTAACAACCTCGGGGAGGGCGGGAACGACTCTGGACGTAAGTTGTTGAAGTCGTCAGCACCACCACCAGCACCACCATTGTTGAACCAGTCAGAGAGTGTAGAGCCGTCATAGCAGGTTCTATCTACCTCCTCCCTCACACTCTCAACATCAGTCTACTCATTCCTAGTTCATCATCTTCCTCAAATAGCTTACCTGACAATGATCATAATAGTCAAAAAATAGTAAACATTTTAAAATGATTTTAATTAATATATTATTATTATTATTATTATTATTATTATTATTATTATTATTATTATTATTATTATTATTATTATTATTATTAAAGTGTGTTCAACTAGAAATCATTATTTTAATTACACAGAATAATCTATTTTATATAATGAAAGGCCATATTTACGTCACTAATTGATGAATGTCAACACATAAAAATGTTTTAATATTCCTATAAACTGTGTGATGACGTAATTATTGTCCTAATCAATTGATTAAATATATTATCATTTTATTTAGCTTCATGTCCACACTACTCTCTAAAAATTTTAGTAGATTTCTTCACTCTATTCTAATTTTGTCTTTCCTTAATGGAAACGAGTAATTAAGGGACCTAAGGGCAAAAAATAAATATCTTCTTTGTATTGGACTGATGAAGCCACTGTGTGGTGAAATGTCTATTAGAAGAGAAAAGAGGAACTTATAGGTGCATCAAAAGAGGAGAGGTTTAACCTTATTGACCAATGATATTAGTGTACATGTTTTTGTTATGTAAAAGGACAATAATTGATCCAAGATATACTGAACACCTGTGAATGTCAGCGCATTTAAATTTAATAGGTTCTTCGATTATAGTTCAAGCTCTCTCGAGCAACATCAGTGTTATTAAATAACAGAGGAGCTGCACACTCGCATTAATTAATTATTATCCCAATGGCAGTAGAATGATATACAGTAGATCGTCATATTACACGGTAGTTACGTTCCTGAAAATGCATTGTTAGATAAATCCATGTTAGATAAACTGTAGAACTTATGGAAAAAATAGGGTTACGTTCCTGGGAGCCACAAAAAAGCCAATATGATGTTCAATGAAGACAAATCTCAACTACTCTGGTATATACCTCTGTAATCTGCAAATACCTTTGTAACTTGTCATGATTGTGACCATCTGAGTTCATTACCTTTGTAACTTGCTCAGCTATCAAACTTTGAGGTCCAGTCCCTGGACCCATTATGTACCTCTGTAATCTTTGACTACCGCCCACAGGATGGGTATGGGGTGCATAATAAAGATATCAAACTAAAACTAACTCTGTTATGGAAAACTGGAGGAAATAATAGCTAGGACTGAGTATACTACAAACTCTACTCATACAATAGAGCAGAAAAGTAATGTGAGGGACCTGGGAGTGGTAATGTCTGAAGATCTCACCTTCAAGGATCACAACAGTGCCATGATCACAACTGCGAAGAAAATGATAGAATGGATAATAAGAACATTCAAAACAAGAAATGCCAAGCCAGTGATGATCCTTTTTAAATCACTTATTCTGTCTAGGCTGGAATACTGCTGTACATTAACATCTCCGTTCAAGGCAGGTGAAATTGCAGATCTAGAGAGTGTACAGAGAACCTTTACTGCACGTACAAGTACCATCAAACACATTAACTACTGAGAATGCCTGGAAGCACTTGACTTGTACTCACTGGAGAGCAGGCGAGAGAGATAGTATATCATAACCTATACCTGGAAAATCCTTGAAGGAATGGTCCCCTATTGTACACACAGAAATCACTCCCTACGAAAGCAAAAGACTTGGCAGGCGATGCAACATGAAAAGTACCGGCGCCTTTGGTACATTAAGAGAAAACACAGTAAGTGTCCAGGGCTCAAGACTGTTCAACAGCCTCCCACCAGCCATAAGGGAAATTACCAATAGACCCCTGGTTGTCTTCCAGAGGGAGCTGGACAGATACTTAAAGTCAGTGCCAGATCAGCCGGGCTGTGGTTCGTACGCTGGACTACGTGCGGCCAGCAGTAACAGCGTGATTGATCAGGCCCTAATCCACCAGGAGGCCTGGTCGTGGACAGGGCCGTGGGGACATTGATCCCGTGGCCCGGTCTGGAGTCTACCAGGTAGTGTTGTCACCTGTGGTAGTGTTATCTCACCTGTGGTAGTGTTGTCTCACCTGTGGTAGTGTTGCCTCACCTGTGGTAATGTTGCGTCACCTGTGGTAGTATTGCCTCACCTGTGGTAGTGTTGCCTCACCTGTGGTAGTGTTGTCTCACCTGTGGTAGTGTTGTCTCACCTGTGGTAGTGTTGTCTCACCTGTGGTAGTGTTGCCTCACCTGTGGTAGTGTTGCGTCACCCATGGTAGTGTTGTGTCTGAGTAGACTGACAAGACCTCACTGCCACAGTCACCCTGACGAAGGCGTCTACTGGACTGTTTGCGTCTTAATAAATATTTATTGACAAATTTGACTTGTGTTGTCCCTCTGTTATTTTCTTTTTCGGCGGTGAGAATTTCTTTTGACCTTCACCAGAATAACGAATGCAAGTTTGAACCATAACTCTCAATTTCCATCATATTAAGTGTCACAATATATATCTTAGCTACTTCACAAAACAATATTTCACTAAGTCATTGAGCTTCGTCAATATCTGCAAAGTTTATGTTCCTGTGACATATCTGTAATCGAGAAGGTTATTTTTTCTGCTCGCAAACCCTGGCTTGTGCTCAGACTTTTCTGGTGTTTGTCTGTTCATCTTGGCTGTTGCTTCTGGTAGTCCAGTGGTCCATACATCCATCACAGCCTAGTTGATCTAGCACTTAGCGGAGATATAGATCCAGTTACCTCACAAAAACTTCAACACTTAATCCGGCTATGTTTCTGATATATGCTGGTAGCAGGTTGAATCATCTTGGACCACGGATGTTGATACAGTGTTCTCTTACTGAGCCCACGGCGCACCTAATTTTTAATATATTTATTTTACACTTTCTTCCACATTTCTTACTCCAGTACGTTGTTATAGCCGCGTGTTGATTGGTATCTTCCTTGTATATATTATCAAACAGTTCTCATTTTCTCAACAGAGAGCACATTGCAGGTGCTCAGAGAGCACATTGCAGGTGCTCTGAGAGCACATTGCAGGTGCTCTGAGGCGTTCACAGTAGTTTCAATACATTAGCTCTAAGCATTCAATTAACGATCTCTATACGTTTTCCAGCTGTAATATCTCTCGTGCCTTTAACTGGGCCGTCAACACCCAGCAATATTATAACACAACACCAAAAAGTGATTCGAATATCGTTACAGTTAGCATTATTTTCCTTGTTTTAAAAGTTTTTCTTATCAACCCAGATATTCTGGTCCCGGCGACATTTGTCTTCCTTGTCTTAACTACAAAATAGATCATCTGATATTGTTTTTCCCCAAGACTCTTCCATGTTTCTTTCAATCTGCGAGATCATTATCCAGTGGATCGTCTCTCAACCTTCTTCCTCAGTCCTTCCATATCTCACCACTTCAAACATTCACATACTTAATCGAGGACTTAATTAACATCCATATTATTTTTTCCGTGTCTTCTACATTTTTTTTTTTTTAGTCTTTTCTGAAAACGATAAAATCTAGAGATTTTCATTAAAAAAAAAAATAGGCGCAAATCTGAACGCCTTTGTGATTTTTTTTGTTTACTGTCTAATTAATAATTTGCATTATTGTTCAAATATCTTAGTTCAGTTTTTGTTTACCATATCTGATGGATGATGTTGCAAATATCTGCAGGATGATGAGCTTGTATACTCCAAGTTGATTATGGGGGTTTAAAATCTATCTACTACACAGAGATAGTTGTGGCTTTATTTCACCTGTTCACCAATCACTAACTTTTTAAAGTCCCAATAAGACACAGTATACAGTACATACAGTGGATGCTCTAAAACCAATAATTTTACGTCAATCACCTTTATTATTAATTATTTAATAACTCCATAATTCTACGCAAAAAAAAAAAATCTGCATTCACTAGTTATATCTATGATATATTTTATGTTTGTTGTTTTCCGACAAGAATATTACTGACTACAACATTGTGGCGAGGCACTGGTGACAACAAGGCACTATTTTAGGCACTGAATATTCAATGAATAATAATTTAATAAACATTAATAAGTATGATCGACGGGAGAGTCATAGAAGCCTAGGAGACTCTTGAACTGTGAGAGTATCATGGATGGGAGAGTCATAGAAGCCTAGGAGACTCTTGAACTGTGAGAGTATCATGGATGGGAGGGTTATAGAAGCCTAGGAGACTACTGAACTGTGATAGTATCATGGATGGGAGGGTTATAGAAGCCTAGGAGACTACTGAACTGTGATAGTATCATGGATGGGAGGGTTATAGAAGCCTAGGAGACTACTGAACTGTGAGAGTATCATGGATGGGAGAGTTATAGAAGCCTAGGAGACTCTTGAACTGTGATAGTATCATGGATGGGAGGGTTATAGAAGCCTAGGAGACTACTGAACTGTGAGAGTATCATGGATGGGAGGGTTATAGAAGCCTAGGAGACTCTTGAACTGTGAGAGTATCATGGATGGGAGGGTTATAGAAGCCTAGGAGACTACTGAACTGTGAAAGTATCATGGATGGGAGGGTTATAGAAGCCTAGGAGACTACTGAACTGTGAGAGTAATGCAGCCACAACAGTGGCAGATGATGAGGCAACACGAAATAAAGTTGTCAGTGTTGCAACACAAACTTGTCAAGTGTTGTGGAAGTGTTGTAGTGTTGTGGAAGTGTTGTTGTATTGTGGGAGTTAAAGTGGTGTGGGAGTTACTTGTATTGGTGTGGGAGTTACTTGTATTGGTGTGGGAGTTACTTGTATTGGTGTGGGAGTTACTTGTATTGGTGTGGGAGTTACTTGTATTGGTGTGGGAGTTAGTTTAAGTGATGTGGGAGTAGATAGTTGTAGTGGCTGTTTCCCACCGAGGCAGAGTGACCCAAAGAAAAGAAACATTTTCATCATCACTCACTCCGTCACTGTCTTCCCAGAGGCGTGCCGATAGTACAGTTCAAAACTGCATATACCTCCACCCCTTCTTCAGAGTGCAGGCACTGTACTTCCCACCACCTAAAGTCAATACCTGACCAGCTGGGCTGTGGTTTGTACGCCAGTTTAAGTGCGGCCAGCAGTAACAGCCTGGTTGATCAGACCCTGATCCACCACGAGTACTGGTCTCAGACAGGGCCGCGGGGGGTTGACCCCCGAAACCCTCTCCAGGTATACTCCAGGTATACCACGTCTCATGCCAACACCCGAGTATTCATTTCTCTTACATCCCTAGCTATAAATATATGGAACAACCATGGTGACATCACACATCCCTGCCTAAGGCCTACATTTACTGGAAAATAATTTCCCTCTCTCCTACACACTCTAACCTGAGCCTCACTATCCTCATACAAACTCGTAACTGCTTTCAGTTACCTGGAGTCTACCTGGAGAGAATTCCAGGGGTCAACGCCCCCGCAGCCCGGTCTGTGACCAGGCCTCATGTTGGACCAGAGCCTGTTCAACCAGGCTGTTACAGCTGGCCGCACGCAGTCCAACGTACGAACCACAGCCCGGCTGATCAGGTACCGACTTTAGGTGCCTGTCCAGTGCCTGCTTGAAGACAGCCAGGGGTTTGTTGGTAATCCCCCTGATGTATGCTGGGAGGCAGTTGAACAATCTTGGGCCCCTGACACTTATTGTGTTGTCCCTCAACGTGCTAGTGGCACCCCTGCTCTTCATTGGGGGGATGTTACATCGCCTGCCGAGTCTTTTGCTTTCGTAGGAAGTGATTTTTGTGTGCAAGTTTGGTACTAAGCCCTCGAGAATTTTCCATGTGTATATAATAATGTATCTCTCCCGCCTGCGTTCTAGAGTAAGTAAATTTACTTACATGATTCATTACCTTGTAACTAGTGAATTAATTACCATTGTACCTTGTTCAGCTATCAAAACTTTGGGGCCCAGTCTCTGGACCCTATATATACCTCTGTAATCTGCAAATACCTTTGTAACTTGTCATGATTGTGACCATCTGAGTTCATTACCTTTGTAACTTGCTCCCTCAAACTGAGTCACCCTGACTCTTCATTATGTACTCTCTGCCAATCTTTTGACTACCGCCAAGTGATGGTAAGGGTGCTAACTAAAATTTCCAAATAAAAACTGCGTTCTAGAGAGTACAGGTTTAGGAACTTCAAGCGTTCCCAGTAGTTGAGGTGGTTTATCGCACTTATGCGTGCGGTGAAGGTTCTCTGTACATTTTCAAGGTCAGTAATTTCACCCACCTTGAAAGGTGCAGTTAGTGTGCAGCAATATTCTAGCCTAGATAGAACAAGCGATCTGTAAAGTGTCAACATGGGCTTGGCATCCCTGGTTTTGAAGGTTCTCATTATCCATCCTGTCATTTTTCGAGCAGATGCAATTGCTACTTTGTTATGGTCCTTGAAGGTGAGATCCTCTGACATGATCACTCCCAGGTCTTTGACATTAGTTTTTCGCTCTATTGTGTGGTTGGAATTAGTTTTGTACTCCGATGAGATTTTAATTTCTTCACGTTTTCCGTATCTGAGTAATTGAAATTTCTCATCATTGAACTTCATATTGTTTTCTGCAGCCCATTTAAAGATTTGGTTTATGTCTGCTTGGAGTCTTGCAGTATCTTCAACGGTGGACACTGTCATACAGATTCGGGTGTCATCTGCAAAGGAAGACACAGCACTGTGGCTTATATCCCTATCAATGTCTGATATGAGGATGAGGAATAGGATGGGAGCAAGTACTGTGCCTTGTGGAACAGAGCTTTTCACAGTAGCTGCCTCAGACTTTACTCTGTTGACTACTACTCTTTGTGTTCTACATGTTAGGAAATTATAGATCCATCTACCAACTTTTCCTGTTATTCCTTTATCACGCCTTTACCACCTATTCCATACACTTACAACATCTGCCACATTGCCCCCCTATCATAAGCCTTTTTCAAATCCATAAATGCTACAAAATCCTCTTTACCCTTATCTAAATATTGTTCACCTATATGTTTCACTGTAAACACTTGATCTACACACCCCCTACCCTTCCTAAAGCCTCCTTGTTCATCTGTGATCCTGCTCTCCATCCTACTATTAATTGTTTCAATAATAACTACCATACGCTTTACCAGGAACACTCTGTTAGATTTTAGATTTTGCCACCGAAGTTGCTAGTTTATTGTGCACTCCATATCCATCCTGTGGACGGTAGCGCAAGAGCATATGGATACACAAAAGGCCTAGGCACTAGGCCCCAAAAGGGTTAACAATTGTACATTTGGATTTATATCTACATTTCACTTATCTGTTACAAGCAAATTTGGAAATTTGCTTAGTATAACTGGTATCTTATTTTCATTAATAAGATATCTTGACATGTCACATAGGTTATTATACTGTCTATCTCTATATTCCTCAATAAGTGGACAATTAAGCACAGTGTTCAAGACAGTGACCATAACAGATTTATTCCTCTATAATTTTTACACTCCCTTTCGTCCCCTTTGCCTTTATACAAAGGAACTATACACAATCTGGCAATCCCTTGGTACTTTCCCTTCCTTTTATACATTTATTAAACAATGCACTAACCACAGAACATTCGAAATATTTACAAACTTTTATCTGAGACCAGAGGAGTCTCGAACCTACGACCTTAGGAACAAGGTACACAGTACTTAGTGAGCAGCATTGTCGGAGCAGGCTTGTAGCCTGACCAGACCTCCTTGCAGTCTTACCTGACTCTCGTCCACTTGCAGTCTTCTCATTAGCTTCACATCGTCTGCAAACAGGGACACCTCTGAATCTATCCCTTCTGTCATGTCATTCATATTTACTAGAAACAGCATCGGACCCAGCACTGATGTGGAACCCCACATCCACTCTGACACCTCATCACGTACCAACACTCGTTTCCTTCCTGTCAGTTATTCCCTGATTCATTGCAGTGCTTTACCTGTTACTCCTGCCAGCTCCTCTAGTTTTTCACCCAGTCTTTTGTGTGGTAGTGTATAGAAAGCCTTCTTACAGTACAAGAATATCAGTTTATCCGTACTTCTCTCTCCTGTATTACTTCTGTTACCTTGCTATAGAGCTCTCAGTAGGTTTGTGATGCAGGATTTCCCTTCCCGGAAGCCGTGCTGGTTGTCATGTATGAGCCCATTCCTTTCTAGGTGCTCCACCACTCTTCTGATAATCTTTTCCATGACTCTGCATACTATACATGTCAGTGACACTGGTCTGTAAAGTTTAACGCTGCCTGTCTGTCTCCTTTCTTAAAAATTGGGACTATAAAAAAACCATACCACGGGTGAGGTTCGAACCAGTGGCTTACGCGATGGTCTGGAGTTCTGAGACTCTCTGACCGCGGGTTCGAACCCCACCCGTGGTATGGTTTGTTTGCAATCGTGTCATTACGATTTCGTGAGTCAAATTGGGACTATGTTTGCTGTCTTCCAAACCTCAGGCAGCTTCCCTGTTTCAGTAGATTTATTGACTGCGTGCGGCCAGCAGTAACAGCCTGGTTGATCAGGCTCTGGTCCAACATGAGGCCTGGTCACAGACCGGGCCGCGGGGGCGTTGACCCCTGGAATTCTCTCCAGGTAAACTCCAGGTACACAGCGCATCTGCACCCTCTCTCAGGACCTAATGAGAAATGTTATCTGGCCCAACGTATCTAGTTCACCTAGTAGTTTTTTTCACCTCCTCCTCGGCTGTGTGCAGTGTGTCCAACACTTGCTGGTGCACCCTACTCCCTCAGTTTGCTGGAAGCCTCTCCGTCTCTACTATGAATACCTCCCTCAATCTTGAGATGAGCTCCTCACATACTCCCTGGTCGCTCCCTTTGAGCATGAGTGTGTGTGTGTGTGTACTCACCTATTTGTGGTTGCAGGGGTCGAGACTCAGCTCCTGGCCTCGCCTCTTCACTGACCGCTACTAGGTCGTCTCTCTCCCTGTTCCATGAGCTTTATCATTCCTCGTCTTAAAACTATGTATGGTTCCTGCCTCCACTACATCACTTGCCAGATTATTCCACTTCCTAACAACTCTATGACTGAAGAAATACTTCCTAACATCCCTTTGACTCATCTGAGTCTTCAATTTCCAATTGTGACCCTTTGTTTCTGTGTCCCATCTCTGGAACATCCTGTCTCTGTCCACCTTATCTATTCCTCGCAATATTTTGTATGTCGTTATCATGTCTCCCCTAACCCTCCTGTCCTCTAGTGTTGTCAGGCCGATTTTCCTTAACCTTTCTTCGTAGGACATTCCCCTTAGCTCTGGAACTAGCCTTGTTGCAAATTTCTTGACGTGCTTGACCAGGTGTGGGTTCCAAACTGGTGCTGCATACTCCAGTATGGGCCTGACGTACACGGTGTACAGAGTCTTGAACGATTCCTTACTGAGGTATCAGAACGCTATTCTCAGGTTTGCCAGGCGCCCGTATGCTGCAGCAGTTATCTGGTTGATTTGTGCTTCCGGAGACGTACTCGGTATTATACTCATCCCAAAATCTTTCTCCTTGAGTGAGGCTTGCAGTCTTTGGCCACCTAGCCTATACTCTGTCTGCGGTCTTCTTTGCCCTTCCCTTATCTTCATGACTGCATTTGGCAGGGTTAAATTCGAGGAGCCAGTTGATGGACCACGCGTCCAGCCTGTCCAGGTCTCTTTGTAGTCCTGCCTGATCCTCTTCTGATTTAATTCTCCTCATTAACTTCATATCGTCTGCAAACAGGGACACTTCTGAGTCTATCCCTTCCGTCATGTCATTCACATACACCAAAAATAGCACTGGTCCTAGGACTGACCCCTGTGAGACCCCACTCGTCACAGGCGCCCACTGTGATACCTCATCATGTACCATGACTCGTTGTTGCCTTCCTGTCAGGTATTCTCTGATCCATTGCAGTGTCCTTCCTGTTATACGCGCCTGTTCCTCTAGCTTCTGCACTAATCTCTTGTGAGGAACTGTGTCGAAGGCCTGCTTGCAGTCCAAGAAAATACAATCAACCCACCCCTCTCTCTCGTGTCTTACTTCTGTTACCTTGTCACAGGATTTGCTTTCCATGAATCCGTGCTGGTAGTCGTTTATAATCTTGTTCCTTTCCAGGTGCTCCACCACTTTCCTCCTGATAATCATCTCCATGACTTTGTGTGTGTGTGTGTGTGTGTGTGTACTGTACATATTTATATTTACACAAATTAAACACTAAGCAGAAACACCTGCAAATAATATGTAACCTTCGTAAAAGAGTTTTCACTTACCAGTGATGGATGGGCAACGCACCGTAAGAATTACGTGTCACAAATCTATATAAGTGAGTTAGAGCATAATATAATATAATTTATATATGTTTACCTGTGGATCATGGTTACTGGCAGTCTGGACGGGAACAAGATGTCTCCATCTTGTGAAAAATCTTCATATGGTGCTCGTTCTGGTTTATTTATTGGTTAGGAAAAATAGTTCACCTGACGTTGAAATTTATCACGAAATTAATTATTCAGGTGGTGTTGCTCAGGCGTGCAGGTGGTGCTACGCAGGTGGTGTTGTGCAGGCGTGCAGGTGGTGTGGTGAACATGACAATGGTTAAACAGAGAGATGGTCGGGGGGTTCGAACCTTGGCCCCGTGATTAACAGGTCTAGTGCTTTACGACTGAGCTACGGGGCTTCTTTTAGGAAAGTTTCACAGAAGACGCTGTGTTCTGGCTCTGTCAATGGCTACCGTCTGCAACTTTACTGTCCTTTCCCACAACCACAGTAGTTTTTGACAGTAAATCTATCCTTACCTCCCTCAAAGTTGCAGTCCATGAACTCAGTTGAAGTCATAATTTACGACTGTTAATGGAAGAACAGAAAGGTGGACAGGAGGATCGAAACTTTCCTATAAGAAGCACCTTATCTCAGCAGTTAAGCGCTGGAACTGTTAATCTCGGGACAGAGGTTCAAGCCTCCTGTCCACCTTTCTGTTTATTCTTTAACAGGAGTTTGTTATGACTTAAACTGAGTTCATAATTTTTTTTATAATGCCGACAAGTAAGACACATCTTCAACACATTGTTCCAGACCATGGAGTAGAACCCTTCTCCAGGCTGAGGGATTGACCACCTCAAAACTACGTCTTCGAGAGTGATAGACTGATTACATCGTCTTTACATCTCTTCTGTTTCTGCTGCCTCCTCTGTATTCCGCTGAAGTAGGCGACTGTGTAGGTGAAACTTTTGGCAATAAAGATACCCGTGTGAGAACTTATGAGATGTTCACTCTGGCAATTACTGTTGACACAAAAAAACACAAGACTCCTAGAGTCCCATTCACACAAACACCCCTAGAGTACACTTCTTTTGAGAATCAACTGAGATACAGGAAATTCCTGCATCCATGAATTAACTAGAAAAGACTTGTGGTTTGTGGAGTCTATACTAGCTAGAAATTCCCTAATTCTACTCAGGCTACCTAGATTTTTAATGGCTTCCTCCTCACCTAAAGACGACACATGCACTGAAGGACTCATTCTAGTATCTGCCACGACACCTGAAGTTTTTGGAGGTTTCCCTAATTAATATTTATGCGTGTAAAGAACTACTAGCTTCTGGTCTATATTCAGAGGGTAGTCACATCAATCTTAGCCGTTATTTACACTGAAATGGGCGTCTACTCACTCACAACCCGTAGCTCAGATGTCCTGCGTTTCCCAAAATACCATTGGCCAACTAATACTGTGGGGGCCTGGGAGGATACTATGTCCACAGTACATCGGGAGAGCCTCTCAGATCCTTATCGTTGGTCACCAGGCAGTATTTTTGAAGACAGCGTGGTCACTGACCTGTTAGTTCCCTAGAGATGTTGACCGATATCTGTTTTTTTCCAGAAGAAAGCTCATCGCTTTGCTAGCCTGTTTCCTGCAACCGTTCAAGGATGGAGTTGCTAGCTACCTCAATATGTCTAATCTCAGTACCTAATATAACATAGTATTAATGTCTAAAGCTACATTATTAATTCTGTTACAATTTACTAAAATTTAAACCTACATAAATAATTCTTGAGACATAAATCTATTAATTTACACACTAAACTCAATGTTGTTGCTGGGGTAAGATGTGTTAAGGGTTACGGCGACTCCCAACATCAAATTATTTACATACAAATCTGGCCGTGGAATTTTTGTCCCAATAAGTTTACACATCATCCCTCCAGCGAAGGTAAGAGATGAGTCTACATCAATTCCGCCTCTTGCAAGCCCTCCCAGTGAGCCCTGAACTTGAGGACTGTAGAAACTTGTTTGGATTGGCCTCTTGTAAGTTGCACTCTGGGCAAGTACTGTTGACACCGACACTCTGAGACACTTCTCTCAGACTTACAAGTGGCTATGGTACAAATTTCTAGCTGATTGCAGTAAGGGGAACCCCACACTGCCTACACAATACTAGAAGGGAGATTACTTACTTAAAGAAAAGGGTGGTATGTGTCCTGGTCTTCCTTATATATAACCCCTCCTAACACCATGTGCAGTGGAGAAACTTTGTCTGCAAAAGATGGGGTAATTAGTGTCCTGCCTGCACCTAAGTAACACTAGCTTCCAGACTTGAACTTAGGAGACGACGCTGTTACATACCAACACAAGTCGTCCGTCCGCCTAAGACCCACAGATAACTCACTAACGTTTCCCCCAGAAAACTGGCCAGATACTGAGAGAAAGAAAGCCTAGTCTTACTGTGACAGGGTCTGGATGGAGGCAGATGTCCACGGTACTTCGGGATCTCCTCCGTGGCCCCAGGACAGATGTTGGGTCACGTGGGGGGTGCTGCCTAATCTCAGCACGTCTTGTTCGTGTGGGGTCTGGTCTGGTAAGAACGTAGGTCACAATTTCTGACCACCACACTGCCTAGATTCGTGTGGGCTGCCAGTTGTCTCTAGCTAACATAACCTAATGCTTGCCTATTCAGGCCTATAACTACCTATATTAGGGTGCTTAAGCTACAGTATTAATACCTAACTTGCCTTAATAATCCTACTATTAGTCTCTAGCT
>WNWK01017225.1:0-42923 GCA_009830355.1 Cherax destructor | reverse complement strand
ACTGCAGTTTTATGACAAGGTAACAGAAGTAAGACACGAGAAGAGGGGTGGATAGACTGCATTTTTGGACTGCAAGAAGGCGTTCGACACAGTTCCTCACAAGAGATTAATGCAAAAGCTAGAGGATCAGGCACACGTAACAGGAAAAAGCACTGCACTGGATCAGAGAATATCTGACAGGGAGGCAACAACGAGTCATGGTACGTGACGAGATGTCAGAGTGGGCACCTGTGACGAGTGGAGTTCCACAAGGGTCAGTCCTAGGACCTGTACTGTTTTTGGTATATGTGAATGACATAACGGAAGGGATAGACTCAGAAGTGTCCCTGTTTGCAGATGATGTGAAGTTAATGAGAAGAATCAAATCAGTCGAGGATCAGGCAGGTACAAAGAGACCTGGACAGGCTGCAAGCCTGGTCCAGTAACTGGCTCCTTGAATTTAACCCTGCCAAATGTAAAGTCATGAATATCGGGGAAGGGCAAAGACCGCAGACAGAGTATAGTCTAGGTGGCCAAAGACTGCAAACCTCACTCAAAGAAAAAGATCTTGGGGTGGTATAATACCGACACATCTCCTGAGGCACACTCAATCAGATAACTGCTGCACATACGGGCGGCTGGCAAACCTAAGAATAGCGTTCCAATACCTCACCAAGGAATCATTCAAGACTCTGTATACCATATACGTCAGGCCCATACTGGAGTATGCAGCACCAGTTTGGAACCCACACCTGGTCAAGCACGTCAAGAAATTAGAGAAAGTGCAAGGTTTGCAACAAGACTAGTCCCAGAGCTAAGGGGATTGTCCTACGAAGAAGAGGTTAAGGGAAATCGGCCTGACGACACTAGAGGACAGGAGGGTTAGGGGAGACATGATAACGACATATAAAATACTGCGAGGAATAGATAAGGTGGACAGAGACAAGATGTTCCAGAGAGGGGACACAGAAACAAGGGGTCACAATTGGAAGTTGAAGACTCCTTGAGTCAAAGGGATGTTAGGAAGTATTTCTTCAGTCATAGAGTTGTCAGGAAGTGGAAAGCTTGGAAAGCGACATAGTGGAGGCAGGAACCATACATAGTTTTAAGACTAGGTTTGATAAAGCTCATGGAGCAGGAGAGAGGACCTAGTAGCAATCAGTGAAGAGGCGGGGCCAGGAGCTATGACTCGACCCCTGCAACCACAAATAGGTGAGTACAAATAGGTGAGTACACACACACACCACAACCATTACACACACACACACCACAACCATTACACACACACACACCACAACCATTACACACACACACACACACAACCATTACACACACACCACACCATTACACACACACACCACACCATTACACACACACACCACAACCATTACACACACACACCACCATTACACACACACACCACAACCGTACACACACACACCACACCATTACACACACACCACAACCATTAACACACACACACCACACCATTACACACACACACACCACAACCATTACACACACACCACACCATTACACACACACACACCACAACCATTACACACACACCACACCATTACACACACACACCACAACCATTACACACACACCACACCATTACACACACACACACCACAACCATTACACACACACACCACACCATTACACACACACACCACACCATTACACACACACACACACCACACCATTACATCACACACCACACCATTACACACACACACCACACCATTACACACACACACCACACCATTACACACACACACACACCCCACCATTACACACACACACACCACACCATTACACACACACACCACAACCATTACACACACACACCACACCATTACACACACACACCACACCATTACATACACACACCACACCATTACACACACACACACACCACACCATTACACACACACACACACACACACACCACACCATTACACACACACACACACACCATTACACACACACCACACCATTACATACACACACCACACCATTACACACACACACACACACACCACACCATTACACACACACACCACACCATTCACACACACACACACAACCATTACACACACACACCACACCATTACACACACACACACCACATTCATTACACACACACCACAACCATTACACACACACACCACAACCATTACACACACACACAGCTACAACCATTACACACACACCACAACCATTACACACACACCACAACCATTACACACACACACACCACAACCATTACACACACACAGCTACAACCATTACACACACACACCACAACCAATACACACACACACACAACCACAACCTTTACACACACAGGAGCTGAGTCTCGACCCCTGCAACCACAATTAGGTGAGTACAGCTACAACCATTATATACCTTAAGGATATTTAAATGAGCCCCCGCTGCGGTGCCAGACCAGGCCTCGCAGTGGATCAGGGACTAATTAACCAGCCTATTACTGCTGGTAGCACGCAGTCCATCGTACCAGCCACAGCCTGACTACTCACGAACTGATCTGAGGAACTTATTCAGTGTTTTTAGTAATTCCTCTTATGTTGACGTGAGGGTGTTGAAGAGTGTCATGTCTGGTTGTTGACGTGAGGGTGTTGAAGAGCGTCATGTCTGGTTGTTGACGTGAGGGTGTTGAAGAGCGTCATGTCTGGTTGTTGACGTGAGGGTGCTGAAGAGTGTCATGTCTGGTTGTTGACGTGAGGGTGTTGAAGAGCGTCATGTCTGGTTGTTGACGTGAGGGTGCTGAAGAGTGTCATGTCTGGTTGTTGACGTGAGGGTGTTGAAGAGCGTCATGTCTGGTTGTTGACGTGAGGGTGTTGAAGAGCGTCATGTCTGGTTCTTGACGTGAGGGTGTTGAAGAGCGTCATGTCTGGTTGTTGACGTGTGGGTGTTGAAGAGCGTCATGTCTGGTTGTTGACGTGAGGGTGCTGAAGAGCGTCATGTCTGGTAATAGATACCCACAAATTGGTTTAGATAGACACGTGAGCCAACACTGGGACATATTTATTAGCAAACGTTTCAGTCCTGGGACCTTGATCACTTCTAACACACTCACGTTAAAAAGTCACTGTATATATGTATAATATATATATATATATATATATATATATATATATATATATATATATATATATATATATATATATATATATATATAAGACTCAACAGGGAAACTAGGGATCCCTGGGCAGCTAGTTTTCTGTTCCAGCGACTCAGCGCTGCTGTTCAGAGGGTAATGCATGCTGTATTCTGGGCACGCGCCCCAGCTCGGAGGAGCTGGATGAGATTTTCGCATTATAATCAGTGACAAACATGTAACAATATGTACTAGACATGTATCTCTCACACCTCGTGTACTGTATATGCCATCTTTATATCAACAATGTATCTCTTAAATCTTTTGTACCATATTATGTAATAAAATATACCTATTGGTGGGGTGGTAGGGGAAGTGGAATATTCAAATGGCTTCAGGAAGAAATCCAAATATTCTTCTTTGAAGCCTTTTTATGCAGCAAATGCTGCAGCGAGGAGGAGGCTGGAGGTAGTGGAGATGTCCTGTCTAAGGGCAATGTGTGGTGTAAATATTATGCAGAAAATTCGGAATGTGGAAATTAGGAGAAGGTGTGGAGTTACTAAAAGTATTTGTCAGAGGCTGAAGTGGGGTTGTTGAGGTGGTTTGGTCATTTAGAGAGAATAGATCAAAGTAGAATGACTTGGAGAGTGTATAAATTTGTAGGGGAAGGAAGGCGGGGTAGGGGTCGTCCTAGAAAAGGTTGGACGGAAGGGGTAAAGGAGGTTTTGTGGGCGAGGGCTTGGACTTCCAGCAAGCATGTGTGAGCGTGTTAGATAGGAGTGAATGGAGACGAATGGTTTTTGGGACATGACGATCTGTTGGAGTGTGAGCAGGGTAACATTTTGTGAAGGGATTCAGGGAAACCAGTTAATTGATTTAGTTGGACTTGAGTCCTTGAAATGGGAAGTACAATGCCTGCACTTTAAAGGAGGGGTCTGAGATAGTGACAGCTGGGAGGGACTATTCTCAGCTGTCGTATCTGAGCTCCTCTGCAAATACAGTGATTATGTATGAGTGTGGTGAAAGAGTTGAATGATGATGAAAGTATTTTCTTTTGGGGATTTTTTCTGGTCACTGCCTCGTGGTCACCTGCTCGTGGTCACCCTGCCTCGGTCACCCGCCTGTGGGAGACGGCCGACTTGTTGAAAAAAAAAAAAAATATATATATATATATATATATATATATATATATATATATATATATATATATATATATATATATATATATATGTCGTGCCGAATAGGTAAAACTGATCAATTAGCAAGAACTCATTTAAAATTAAGTAATTTCTAAAATTTTCTCTTATGCGTTTAAAGATATATTTTTTTTTCATTTATGTTAATGTAAAAAATAATAACTTACCTAACCTTATATAACAAGCGCAATTTAATTTAGCCTAATGCAACTAAATATATTTAGATAAGTTTACAATAATTTAATAATAAACAAACACAATGAAATATATTTTTTTCGTTAGGTTCAGAATGATTTTTGCGAAATTATTGCATACACAAATTATCGCTTTCCTTATTCTGCAAGAAGAGCGTTGCTATTTAAGCCAAAATCGCAAGTTTTACGTATTCGGCACGACATAATTATATTTATATATATATATATATATATATATATATATATATATATATATATATATATATATGTTAAAAGCAGGTGGAGATATAGTTTTGGAGTGGTTGGTGCTATTATTTAATAAATGTATGGAAGAGGGTAAGGTACCTAGGGATTGGCAGAGAGCATGCATCGTTCCTTTGTATAAAGGCAAAGGGGACAAAAGAGAGTGTAAAAATTATAGGGGAATAAGTCTGTTGAGTATACCAGGTAAAGTTATAAATGAAAGAATTAAGAGCAAGATGGAGAGTAGGATAGCAGATGAACAAGGAGGCTTTAGGAAAGTGTGTAGACCAAGTGTTTGCAGTGAAACATATAGGTGAACAGTATTTAGATAAGGGTAAAGAGGTTTTTGTGGCATTTATGGATTTGGAAAAGGCGTATGACAGGGTGGATAGGGGGGCAATGTGGCAGATGTTGCAGGTGTATGGAATAGGAGGTAGGTTACTGAAAGCAATGAAGAGTGTGTACGAGGACAGTGAGGCTCAGGTTAGAGTATGTAGGAGAGAGGAAGATTATTTCCCAGTAAAAGTAGGCCTTAGACAAGGATGTGTGATGTAACCATGGTTGTTCAATATATTTATAGATGGGGTTGTAAGAGAAGTGAATGCGCGGGTCTTGGCAAGAGGTGTGGGGTTAAAAGATAAAGAATCTAACACAAAGTGGGAGTTGTCACAGCTGCTTTTTGCTGATGACACTGTGCTTTTGGGAGATTCTGAAGAGAAGTTGCAGAGGTTGGTGAATGAGATGGTAGGGTATGTAAAAGAAGGAATTTGAAAGTGAATATAGGAAAGAGTAAGGTGATGAGGATAACAAAAAGATTAGGTGATGAAATACTGGATATCAGATTGGAGGGAGAGAGTATGGAGGAGGTGAATGTATTCAAATATTTAGGAGTGGACGTGTCAGCAGATGGGTCTATGAAGGATGAGATGAATCATAGAATTGATGAGGGGAAAAGGGTGAGTGGAGCACTTCGGAGTCTGTGGAGACAAAGAACTTTGTCCATGGAAGTAAAGAGGGGAATGTATGAGAGTATAGTTATACCAACGCTCTTATATGGGTGTGAAGCATGGGTGATGAATGTTGCAACAAGGAGAAGGCTGGAGGCAGTGGAGATGTCATGTCTGAGGGCAATGTGTGGTGTGAATATAATGCAGCGAATTCGTAGTGTGGAAATTTGGAGGAGGTGTGGGATTACCAAGACTATTATCCAGAAGGGCTGAGGAGGAGTTTTTGAGGTGGTTTGGATATGTAGCGAGGATGGAACAAAGTAGAATGACTTCGAGAGTGTATAAATCTGTAGTGGAGGGAAGGCGGGGTAGGGGTCGGCCTAGGAAAGATTGGAGGAGGGGGTAAAAGAGGTTTTGTGTACGAGGGGCTTGGACTTCCAGCAAGCATGCATGAGCGTATTTGATAGGAGTGAATGGAGACTAATGGTTTTTAATACTTGACGTGTGTTGGAGTGGAAGCAAAGAAATATTCATGAAGGGATTCAGGGAAACTGACAGGCCGGACTTGAGTCCTGGAGATGGGAAGTACAGTGCCTGATGGAGTGAATGATGATTTTTTTTCTTTTTTGGGCTACCCTGCCTTGGTGATCAAGATCCCAGGACCGAAACGTTTTCTAATAAATATGTTTGCTCACGTGTCTATCTATAAAAAAGTGTCATGTCTGACACTGAGTTCTTAAGTGTTTTTGGGACTCCCGGGATTTTTATTGGAGGTTCTCTGCATGTGTGTCTGGAATCTACCTGAAAGTGCTCTAGAGGCCCAGGAGGACTGGTCCTAGACCGGGCCTCCCGGTGGATGGCTTGATCAACCAGGCTGTTGGTGCTAACCGCAAGAAGTCCAACGTAAACACCAAACCCCGGTATAAGACAGCCAGAGATCTGTTGGTACTCTCCCTTAAATATGAAGGGGAGACACTTGGTCCCTTCACACTTTTAGTGTACTCATTGCACCCCTGCTTTTCAATGGGGGTATTTTGCACCTTCTGCCAAACGTCTTACTTTCATGGGGAATGATTTGTATGTGCAGATTTGGGACCAGTCCTAGAATTTTCCATTATATTACAATGACTCTCTCGCCTACCTTCAAGTAAAGTTCGAGGGACTTCAAGCGTTCCCATTAATTTACGTACTTTCCTAAATCTATGAGACTAGTGAAGGTTCTCTGAACATTCTTTAGGACTGGATTTTCGCTTTCCTTGAACGGAGTTGAAAATAATGCAACAGTACTCCAGCCTAGAGAGACCAAGTGACTTAAAAGAGTATCATCATTAGGTTGGTATCCCAAGTTTTAAGAAGGTTCTAGTTACTCAGCCTATCAATTTCCTTGCAGCTGTGACAGTGATACTTTTGTGATCCTTGAAGATGAGATCCTCTGACATGATTTCTCCAGGTCTCTCACATTAATCTTACGCTCTACTGACTGATTCGAACTCATACTCCGTTCTTTATTTCCTCAATATTTCCATAACGTAGTATTTGAAACTTACCACCAGTGAACATCATTGTGATGTCAGTGGTCCACTTGAAGAGTTTTTATACCAGCTTGGAAGTTGCCGTGTCCTCAGTGGATGACGCTTATACAGATTCTAGTAGTGTCTGCAAAGGATGGTATGGTGCTATGATTTGATGTCTCTATGTAGAATATGAGAATGAGAGAGAAAACAGGGGCCAGCACTCTGCCTAGGGGCACAAAGCCTTTCACTATGGCAGCCTCTGTTCATTATTACACTTAGGGTTCTATTAGTTAGAAAATTAAATATCCATCTGCCCACTTTTCCATTTATCATTTTCTTTGAACTCATTTTGTGGGTATTACCCTATGATCACACATGTCTAAGGTGTTTGAAAGTCTGTGTAAACTACATCTGCATTTTGTTTGTCTTCCGCTGCTTCTAAGACCACGGAGTCATGTGGTCAAGCAGGTGCGACCTGCTCTAAACCCGTGCTGCCCTGGGTTGTGCAAATTTTTGAGATTCCATATGATTATCAATCTTGCTTCTTAAGACTCTCAAAGATTTTGGTAATGAGACGTCAGTGCTATTAGTCTATACTCTGTAGTTTTTTGTTATTTTTTACTGCCACCTTTGTGGAGTGTGTGTGGGGGGGGCGACGTTAGTAGTAGTTAAGGATTGTAGGATGATTCCGGTGTCCAAGGCTCCTTCTCGGTAGAATGTACAAAGGCACGAGAAAGTGGTTTCTTGGAGTTGTTGATGAATATGGAGTTCCATGAGTCAGGGTCTGGGGCGACGTGCAAGGGAATACAATCGATGGCTTTTCGAAGTTAGATACGTACGCCAGAAACAATGGTGACGTAAGCAGCGTTTAGTTTCATCCATGAAAAACTCATTTACTGTCAATCTTTATACTGAATAATGGTTCTCCGAACACAATCATATAGCAACTTCAGCATTTCACTCATTTTCTTAGTTATCATCAGTGTAAGTTCCATCTGCTTTAGGCAAAGGCCCGATACTGGACGTGATTGTTGCCCTGGATTTTGCACACCAGAAAATATTTAGGATTTCTCTGTATTTCATTTATGGCATTGTGTTTCTCCTCTCTCTCAGTTTGAGTTCAATATTTTCCATTTCCTTTGCTAGCATTTATTTTCATTCTCGTGAAGTGTCCAGCCACTCAGAAGTTCTGTTGTAATTCTCCATCGTCGCCTGTAGAGGACACGCCCCTGTAGAGGGCACGCCCCTGTAGAGGGCACGCCCCTGTAGAGCACGCCCCTGTAGAGGGCACGCCCCTGTAGAGGGCACGCCCCTGTAGAGGCACGCCCCTGTAGAGGGCACGCCCCTCTTTTTCTAACTTACATCTTCTCTTCTTTTTTCTTAATGGTACGTGACTGGAGCATCATACTTCTAGTACGAGTGAGTTTATTCTCTCCAGATACTGGTTCAAATCTATGTTAATCAGATTTTCTTCCAAGCATATTTCACCAGGGTCAGGTTTTATTTGCTCCCGGTTAATGTTTTTGTCGTGGTTGCATTTTGCTGGTTAAGAGCAGTATGTATGCAGGTTAAAACCTCATTAGGTTGTGGTCTGAATTAGTTGCTTTCGACACCAATAATTCCATATTTCAGATCCTCATTGTTTATGAATATAAGGTCAAGGGGATTTTCTAGTCTGGTTAGTTTTGCTTTTTTTCTGGTTAAACCAAATTTATTGCAGACATAATAGTTCGGTTGTGCGAGATTGTTCATCTGAACTAGCTACTAGGATTTTTTCCTGCTATTACAGTCTGTACTAAATCCATTTTAGTTGTAAACTGTTATCGCAAAGCAGCAAAATATTTGGGACCGGGTTTCAAAGATTTTCAAAACTATTCAATTCTGAACCGTTGGTCTCTGAACATGTGAAGTTATCTGCTGAAAAACACAAGTACAATAACTAGATTCTGATCTCCAATTTTTACTTCCAAAATTTCAACTACATCATTTTTAAGTAACTGAATGCAAATGAGCGACTTTTTAATGTACAGATTAACTCTCCTTCCTCCCTATCTGCCAACCACTTCAAAGTTACTGTTAAGAAGCACCTGAGTACCTTAACCTGAACGCTGCTGTTTTCATCCAATTATGTCCGTATTCTTCTTCCAGTCTTCCTTAACTACTATATATTATCAGGTGGATATAACATCTCATCATATTTGTGTTGTAATTCAACTTGTAAAACTCACTCCGCTAAATTTAATAATTATATCTTCTTCCTCTGATTTTTATTATGAATTGAGTAAATTTAGTTCACTATCTACATTTATAACCAACATTCGTAATAACCTTCACAAATGTTATAGTGAATTGTCTTACTTAAACTCCCAACAAATTGTTCTTGTAAAAATTCCATTAGTAGTTATAAGCTGTTATAATTGATAAACAGTTATAAGTTATTTCAAGGCTGTCTGAAAGCTCTGCATAGCAAGGGGCTTTCTAGAAGTATGTCAGTAATATCACCTTTTCTGTAACAACTGTAAATCATTCTTTATAAAACTAAAGTTTATCATGATTATCATTATAATCATTGTTGTCGTAGCCAAGCAGACTCTACAAAGGTGTCTATATTTCACTGTTAAAGTAATACTTTACACGGCACTCTGTGAAAGCTTCAGTGTATTAGATTCAGTGACAAGTAAACTAATGAACGGAATTTTGTTGTTGCTACTTTTAAGACCCCTATAGTATATCTGCAGACATAAATGATGCTATAATATTCATTGTTGTACTGGAGGCTCTTTTGTTAGTCTTAATATTTGTGGCTCTGAGTCAACCACTGGTTTGTTTCCAGTTCAGGACGGCTCCAAGGTGGTGGTGCGTTCATATCTTTTGTCATTCTTTTTCGTTTCCTGGCACTAAGAAAACACTGCTGTCTGTGGTTTAGAAAGACAGGAGTTTATAACACACTGCTGTCTGTGTAACTGGCACATGTAGCTGGTAGTTCACGAAGCCTTGCTCCTCGTTCCCTCTCTATGGAATGCAGGACAGGGTTGTATCTTAACACTGTTTCTTATTGAACTATGACATATTTATGGATAGAAGTATCTACAGGTCTTGGATCGACATAAACCTTTATGATACTGCGGCATTTCTTTGCATGGTTGAATTGTCACACGGAGTGATTTCAGTGTGTAGGTTTGGGACCAGTACTAACAGGATTTTTCAGTTGTAAATTATGATGTGCCTCCTCTTACTCTCGCCTACGTTCCCAGAAATACAGTTAAAGGGACTTAAAGTATTCACAGTAGTTCAGATGCCTGATTGAATGTATAATGACAGTGAAAGTTCTCTGTACGTTTTCTAGCTCAATAATGTCACCTGCCTTGAAGTGGCCTCTAGTATATAGCAGTATTCCAGCCTGGAGAGAACAAGTGACTAAGAATATTATCACTGGCTCAGCATCTCTTTTCTTGACAGTTCTAGTTATCCGACCTATCTTTTTCCTTGTGGTACCAATACCTTTGATATATCTTTGATGGGTTTCGAGAGTTGTCCTACTCCCGAGCCTGGTCCAGGGAACAGGCTCGTCTGGTACTTGCCTGGTCACCCAGGCTGTTACAGCTGGTGGCCCGCTGGCCCATATATCCATAACAGCCTGGTTGATCCGGCACCTGGTGGAGGTACTTGTCCAGTTTTCTCTTGAAGACTTCTACATTTTTTTCCTCGGTTTCTGAGATCTTGTTAAAATGTTAAAAAGCCTGGGACCATTGATGTTGATACAATGTTTTCATATAGTGCCCACGAAGCCCCTATTTTTCACCGAGTTTATTTGGCATTTTCCCCCATATCTCTCACTCCGGTATGCTGTTATGGCAGTATGCAAATTTGGGACTAGGTCTTCAAATACTTTCCACGTATATATTATCTGTTCCTTGAGGCTTCCCAGTAATTTAAATGGTTTTATTGGCTCTAAGCAGGCCATAAATATCTGTATCTGTTCCAATTATGACAACAACGCTGATATCCTTGAATGTGGGATCTGATATTATCACTCCCATGTCTAGCATATGGAAACTTTCGCTCTACTGAATTTGTCCTGCATCCATTTCAGTCTTCATTTCCTCCATATGAGAGCAACTGAAACGTGTCATGGTTAAACATTACAGTAATATTGCTTGAGACTCTGCAACACTATAATTATATCCTCTTGAATATTCGCTGTTCTTGACAGACGCCACTATCATAGAGAGTCTGGTGTCATCAAAGGATGCTATGGTGTCATCAAAGGATGCTATGGTGTCATCAAAGGATGCTGTGGTGTCATCAAAGGATGCTATGGTGTCATCACTAAAGGATGTTGTGTATGCCAGATATAAGAATGAGAAGCAGAAGTGGGGCGAGTACTGTGCCTAGACTTATAAAGTTCTTCACAGTGGCAGTCTATGATTTAACCCGGTTTACTACTACTCCATGGGTTCGATTTGCTAAGTTAAATATCCATCTGCCCACTTTTCCAGTTATTCCTTTTGCACGAAATTTATGCGACATCACACCAAGGACGCATTTTCTAAGGCTTTTGCGAAATCAGTGTACTCAACCTCACCACCCAAGTGCATCCAAGACCATGTCGTAATGGTCTAGCAATTGTGCAAGCATTACATACACACCTACAACCATTACACTCACAGCTATAACCTTTAACAACAATAATTACATACCCACACATCTACAACTATCACACACATACACACTTACAACCGATACATTACTATAACCCCTTCGCACACTGCTACAACTAATACAAACACCCACAATAATACAACGATAATAAAACTCTCCACACACACACTACAATTAAGGGGTTATACTCTGTGAATCATAAGCAAATGTAACTTAAACAACAACAAAAATTGTAGCGTGGATAATATAATCTTGCCGGAGATGGAACATCACAATAATATATACTCCTTGAAATTATTAAATAATAATAATAACATCTTTATTTACTACAAGTACAAGGTATACAGGCCTAGCTGACATCAATGACATACTACTACAGTACATAGAAAGCCGCTTGTTATGCTGAGCATTTCGGGCAAATTTGGTCAGTTTTGTCCCAGGATGCGACCCACACCAGCCAACTAACACCCAGGTACCCATTTTATTGATGGATGAACACAGACAACCAGTGTAAGGAAACATGTCCGATGTTTCCACACCTTCGCCGGGGATCGAACCCGGACACCTCACTGTACGAAGCGAGAGCTTTTGCCACAAGGCCACGGGTCACCGTAGGCCACCGTAGAGCGGTACACTTTGAAAGCTCTTGTGTTCTTAGGTGTAGCACACTGTTTTGTGTTAGCGTCTTGAAGGTCAGGTGATGTATCTTAGTTCTCTACATCTTTAAGGTCAGGTGATGTATCTTAGTTCTCTACATCTTTATGGTCAGGTGATGTATCTTAGTCATCTACATCTTTAAGGTCAGGTGAAATATCTTAGTTCTCAACATCTTTAAGGTCAGGTGATGTATCTTAGTCCTCTACATCTTTAAGGTCAGGTGATGTATCTTAGTTCTCTACATCTTTAAGGTCAGGTGATGTATCTTAGTCCTCTACATCTTTAAGGTCAGGTGATGTATCTTATTCCTCTACATCTTTAAGGTCAGGTGATGTATCTTAGTCCTCTACATCTTTAAGGTCAGGTGATGTCTCTTAGTTCTCTACATCTTTAAGGTCAGGTGATGTATCTTAGTTCTCTACATCTTTAAGGTCAGGTGATGTATCTTATTCCTCTACATCTTTAAGGTCAGGTGATGTATCTTATTCCTCTACATCTTTAAGGTCAGGTGATGTATCTTATTCCTCTACATCTTTAAGGTCAGGTGATGTATCTTATTCCTCTACATCTTTAAGGTCAGGTGATGTATCTTAGTTCTCTACATCTTTAAGGTCAGGTGATGTATCTTAGTTCTCTACTTCTTTAAGGTCAGATGATGTATCTTAGTTCTCTACATCTTTAAGGTCAGGTGATGTATCTTATTCCTCTACATCTTTAAGGTCAGGTGATGTATCTTATTCCTCTACATCTTTAAGGTCAGGTGATGTATCTTATTCCTCTACATCTTTAAGGTCAGATGATGTATCTTAGTTCTCTACATCTTTAAGGTCAGGTGATGTATCTTATTCCTCTACATCTTTAAGGTCAGGTGATGTATCTTATTCGTCTACATCTTTAAGGTCAGGTGATGTATCTTAGTCCTCTACATCTTTAAGGTCAGGTGATGTATCTTATTCCTCTACATCTTTAAGGTCAGGTGATGTATCTTATTCCTCTACATCTTTAAGGTCAGATGATGTAACTTAGTTCTCTACTTCTTTAAGGTCAGATGATGTATCTTAGTCCTCTACATCTTTAAGGTCAGGTGATGTATCTTAGTCCTCTACATATTTAAGGTCAGGTGATGTATCTTAGTCCTCTACATATTTAAGGTCAGGTGACATATTAAGACTTTGTACTGCGAGTCGTTCATCACAAAGTGCGGTGGAGGCTTGAGTCTCCGCCCGTGAGAGTCACGGACACACACGGACACTGAGTCCCGCTGTACTCTCAGGACTCCGGTGTATTGAACCTGGAGTCTTTCTGGAGAGTAGTCCGAGGGTCAACGCCCCGCGGCCGGTCCCTGACCAACCCTCGCGGTGGATGACTCAACCCAGGCTGTTGATGCTAGCCGCATCAACACCACAGTCTAGCAGATCAGGCACTGGGTTCTTGTTGTACTCTCTGGACTCGAACACGACAACGCATTAACCTTCACATGAAGGTCAGGTTCCTTCTAATCTGCTGTCTAAATATAATAACTTACTGAAGTAAGAGATACACATAACTTAGTGTAGTGAGAGAACAACACAACTTAGTGTAGTGAGAGAACAACATAACTTAGTGTAGTGAGAGAACAACATAACTTAGTGTAGTGAGAGAACAACATAACTTAGTGTAGTGAGAGAACAACACAACTTAGTGTAGTGAGAGAACAACATAACTTAGTGTAGTGAGAGAACAACATAACTTAGTGTGAGTGAGAGAGACAACACAACTTAGTGTAGTGAGAGAACAACATAACTTAGTGTAGTGAGAGAACAACATAACTTAGTGTAGTGAGAGAACAACATAACTTAGTGTAGTGAGAGAACAACACAACTTAGTGTAGTGAGAGAACAACACAACTTAGTGTAGTGAGAGAACAACATAACTGGAGTGAAACAACATAACTGGAGTGAAACAACATAACTTATTATAGAGAGAGATACGGTAGGAGGAGCAACATTATTGAAGTCTGTGATGATAAAAATATATTTAAAGATATGTAAACGTCACTTATTAGCTGTTTGAGAACCTGACATACAAAGCAACGATTTTATGTATGTGTGTATATGCCGCCGAATATGTATATATATGTAAATATATATGTATATTTTTTTTTTCAACAAGTCGGGGGTCTCCCACCGAGGCAGGGTGACCACCGAGGCAGGGTGACCACCGAGGCAGGGTGACCACCGAGGCAGGGTGACCACCGAGGCAGGGTGACCACCGAGGCAGGGTGACCACCGAGGCAGGGTGACCACGAAAGAGCATGCCCCAGAAAGAAAAACTGTACATCACCGAGGCAGGGTGACCATACAACACGGGCAGAGGAGCTCATACGACAGCTGAGGCAGGGTGACCATCCAGGCAGGGTGACCACCTAGAGGTGCAGGCGTGACCACCGAGGTCCAGGAGTGACCACCGAGGCAGGGTGACCACCGAGGCAGGGTGACCACCGAGGCAGGGTGACCACCGAGGCAGGGTGACCACCGAGGCAGGGTGACCCAAAAGAAAGAAAATCCCCAAAAGAAAATACTTTCATCATCATTCAACACTTTCACCACACTCATACATAATCACTGTCTTTGCAGAGGCGCTCAGATACGACAGCTGAGAATAGTCCCTCCCAGCTGTCACTATCCCAGACCCCTCCTTTAAAGTGCAGGCATTGTACTTCCCATTTCCAGGACTCAAGTCCAACTAAATCAAGTAACTGGTTTCCTGAATCCCTTCACACAATGTTACCCTGCTCACACTCCAACAGATCGTCATGTCCCAAAAACCATTCGTCTCCATTCACTCCTATCTAACACGCTCACACATGCCTGCTGGAAGTCCAAGCCCCTCGCCCACAAAACCTCCTTTACTCCCTCCCTCCAACCTTTTCTAGGACGACCCCTATCCCGCCTTCCTTCCCCTACAGATTTATACGCTAAGTCATTCTACTTTGATCCATTCTCTCTACATGACCAAACCACCTCAACAACCCCTCTTCAGCCCTCTTACAAATACTTTTAGTAACTCCACACCTCTCCTAATTTCCACATTCCGAATTTTCTGCATATTTACACCACACATTGCCCTTAGACAGGACATCTCCACTGCCTCCAGCCTCCTCCTCGCTGCAGCATTTGCAACCCATGCTTCACACCCATATAAGAGTGTTGGTACCACTATACTTTCATACATTCCCTTCTTTGCCTCCATGGATAACGTTTTTTGTCTCCACAGATACCTCAACGCACCACTCACCTTTTTTCCTTCATCAATTCTATGGTTAACCTCATCCTTCATATACCCATCCGCTGACACATCAACTCCCAAATATTTTAACACATTTACTTCTTCCATACTCCCTCCATACAATGTAATATCAAATTTTTCTTAGCCTAACTGGTTTTGATTCCCTCATCACCTTATTCTTAAATATGTTCACTTTCAACTTTCTTTACACACCTCCCAAACTCATCCACTAACCTTTGTAACTTTTCTTTAGAATCTCCCAAAAGCACAGTATCAGCAAAAAGTAACTGTCAACTCCCATTTTGTATTTGATTTCCCATAATTTAATCCCACCCCTCTTCCCAACACCCTAGCATTTACTTATTTTACAACTCAATCTATAAATATATTAAACAACCATGGTGACATTACACATCCCTATCTAAGATCTACTTTTACCGGGAAGTAATCTCCCTCTCTCCTACACACCCTAACCTGAGCCTCATTATCCTCATAAAAACTCTTTACAGCATTTAGTAACTTACTACTTATTCCATACACTTGCAACATTTGCCACAATGTTCTCCTATCCACCCTATCATATGCCTTTTCTAAATCCATAAATGCAATGAAAACATCCCTACCTTTATCTAAATATTGTTCACATATATGCTTCAATATAAACACTTGGTCTACACATCCCCTACCCACTCTAAAGCCTCCTTGTTCATCTGCAATCCTACTCTCTGTCTTACCTCTAATTCTTTCAATAATAACCCTACCATACACACTACCTGGTATACTCAGTAAACGTATTCCCCTATAATTTTTAAATCTCTTGTCCGCCTTCCCTTTATATAAAAGAATTATACATGCTCTCTGCCAGTTCCTAGATACCTTCCCCACTTTCAAACATTTATTAAACAAAAGTACCACCCACTCTCACACTATATGCCCCCCTGAACTTAATATTTTTATCATGATCCCATCAGTTCCAGCTGCTTTATCCCTTTCATTCTAACTAATGCCTCACGCACCCGCCACCACACTCGAATCCATCACTTCTTCACTCCTAAAAGATGTTATACCTCCCTGGATAATGCATGAAATTATGCCTCACTCTTTTCATCAACATTTAACAGTTCCTCAATATATTCCCGCCATCTTCCCAATACCTCCAACTCCCCATCTACTAACTTCCCTATTCTGGTTTCAGCTGTCAAATCCATTCGTTCCCTAGGCTTTCTTAACCTATTTATCTCACTCCAAAAAATTTTCTTATTCTCAGCAAAATTTGTTGACAGCTCCTCACCTATTCTTATCATTTGCTCTCTTTTTGCACTCCCTCACCATTCTCTTCACCTCTCTTATTCTCCATATACTCCACTCTTCTTATATCACTTCTGCTCTGTAAAAATCTCTCATACACAACCTTCTTCTATTTTATCACACCCTTTACCTCATCATTCCACCAATCAATCCTCTTTCCTCTTGCACCCACCCACAAACTGCTTGAGTGTCATCCATTGAGGACACGGCAAATCTAAAAGAAGATATAAACCACTTTTCCAATGGGCAACAGAGAATATGATGTTCAATGAAGACAAATTCCAACTACTCCGTTATGGAAAACTGGAGGAAATATAACTAGGACTGAGTATATTACAAACTCTAATATCCGAAGATCTCACCTTCAAGGACCACAACAATGCCACTATCACATCTGCGAGGAAACTAATAGGATGGATAATGAGAACATTCAAGACAAGAGATGCTAATCCACTGATGATCCTTTTTAAATCACTTGTTCTCTCTAAGTTGGAATATTGCTGTACATTAACATCCACATTCAAGGCAGGTGAAATTGCAGATCTAGAAAATTTACTGCACATATAAGTTCCATCAAACATCTTAACTACTGGGAACGCCTGGAAGCACTTGACTTGTACTCACTGGAGCGCAGGCGAGAGATATATATCATAATCTACACCTGGAAGATTCTGGAGGGACTGGTTCTTAATCTGCACACAGAAATCACTCCCTACGAAAGCAAAAGACTTGGCAGGCGATGCAACGTACCCCCAGTGAAGAGTAGGGCGCCACTGGTACACTAAGAGAAAACACAATAAGTGTCCGGGGCCCAAGATTGTTCAACAGCCTCCCACCAGGCATAAGGGGCATTACCAATAGACCCGTGGTTGTCTTCAAGAGGGAGCTGGACAGATACCTAAAGTCGGTGCTGGATCAGCCGAGCTGTGGTTCGTACGTTGGACTACGTGTGGCCGGCAGTAACAGCCTCGTTGATCAGACCCAGATCCACCGGGAGGCCTGGTCGTGGACCGGGCCGCGGGGGCGCTGATCCCTGGAATGCCCTCCAGGAAAACTCCAGGTAGAAACTTCTGCTCTACATTTTAACACTGACTTTTTAAAACTATCTCACCTTTCTTCAACCCTCACTCTTTTAATACTTTCATTTACCCACCTTTCTCCCAATATTTGCTTATATCTCACCTTAACTTCCTCCTCCCTTAGTTTATAAACTTTCAGCTCTCTTACTTGCTGTTGCTGTTTTCCTTTTGCTCCACCTACTTCTTACTCTAATTGTAGCGACAACTAAATAATGATCCGATATATCTGTTGCCCCTCTATAAACATGCACATCCTTAAGTCTATCCATCAGCCTTTAATCCACCAATACATAATCTAACAAACTACTTCCTTTACGTGCTATATCTTACCTTGTATACTTATTTATCCTCTTTTTTTAAAATATGTATTACTTATTACCAAACCTCTTTCTATACATAATTCAATTAAAGGTCCCTCCATTTTCATTTTCCCCTGCCACGCCAAACTTACCTACTACTCCCTCCACAACAGTTTTACCCACTTTAGTATTTAGGTCCTCCAGCACAAGTACTCTCTCACTTGGTTCAAAACTCCCCACGCACTCACTCAACATCTCCCAAAATCTCTCTTTCTCTTCTCTACACTTCTCTCTTCTCCAGGTGCATAAACACTTACTATAACCCACTTTTCACATACTACCCTTATTTTACTCCACATAATCCTTGAACTTATACATTTATATTCCCTCTTTTCCTGACATAATTGATCCTTCAACATTATTGCTACTCTTTCCTTAGCTCTATTAGAAACCCATGACCTAATCCCATTTATTTTCCCCACTGAAACTCTCCTACCCCCTTCAGCTTTGTTTCACTTAGAGCCAGGACATCCAGCTTCTTTTCATTCATAACATCCACAATCATCTCTAATCATTCGCACTACATCCCCGCACATTCAAACATCCAAACTTAAAAGATTTCTTCTTTTTATTTTTAGTAAGTTATACGGGAAATGGGGCAACACTACTACCTCCCACTACTGCCACTCTACCTTATCATATTTTCCTTCGATTTTTGGCTTAGATGTTTCCTACGAAGCAAAGTTAACTGATACGACAATGTTCACTGATGATTTAAATTTATCATAGAGATCTTTACGACTTGTAGTTTGTGAATACTGAAGTTGTAAATGACACATGCATAGTAGCAATCAGTGAAGAGGCGGGGCCAGGAGCTATGAATCGACCCCTGCAACCACAACACAGCACACACACACACACACACAAGTAACTGGAACGTTCATTCAGACAGCGTCTGGCTTGCACACTGCAGGCGTCTTCAAGTCTAATAGATCCCAGCTGATTTGTGCTTATTTGTGCTTATGACCTTGAGTATAACTATGTTGCTCTCTCCTGCTTGTATACTCTGCTACCAACACCTTCTCTTAATAAACCAGTTACTGCTTCCGTGTCTTTACCATCTGTTAAGACATCTAGGAGAGCACGTAAGTCTGGTGCTCAGCAGACTCAGGATCAAGCCTCCACCATGTCTTGTGCTGAATGACCCCACGTGGGTTTAGCACTTAACATGAATTATTTCATTTTAAATTTTACCATCTATTAAGGAATATTGGAGAGAATAACTGGAAGGTAAACACACACTCAGGCCTACACATGCTGGGCATGACGACCATACAGACGAGAACTGTCCACTTATTAAATAGGTATAAACTATCCACTCTCTGGAGAGTTGCAGATCAAGAATAATACGACTTTAAAAACTATCAACTTTCTGGATAGTTATAGCTCAAGGATAACACAGCTTTGAAAACTATCCACCATCTGGATAGTTACTGTAAGGGAAAAGTCTCTAATACACTTTATTATTTTCTGCTATTTGTGTGGCAGTGCGGTGGTAGTCTGTGGCAGTGCGGTGGTAGTCTGTGGCAGTGCGGTGGCAGTCTGTGGCAGTGCGGTGGCAGTCTGTGCAGCGTGCGTGGCAGTCTGTGGCAGTGCGGTGGTAGTCTGTGGCAGTGCGGTGGTAGTCTGTGGCAGTGCGGTGGTAGTCTGTGGCAGTGCGGTGGTAGTCTGTGGCAGTGCGGTGGTAGTCTGTGGCAGTGCGGTGGCAGTCTGTGGCAGTGCGGTGGTAGTCTGTGAGTGCGGTGGAGTGCAGTGCGGTGGAGTCTGTGTGTGCGGAGTGCGGTAGTCGTGGCAGTGTGCAGTGTGGCACGGGGGTCGGCAGTGGTGGCAGTCTGTGGCATGCAGTGTGCAGTCTGCTGATTCACTTCCCAGGCTTCTTCTTTGTCCTGTCTATTTCACTTTTCTACCTTGTGTTTCCAGGAGAACCTCGTCCCTTTCTATGCTCCTCCTCTCCACCTATACCTCTTGGTGTTACACCTAATTGTTTTATTAGTGTTTCTAGTGCTTTCACCTATTATAGGGTGTGTAAGTATTAGTTATACTAGATGACAGTATTGTTATGCCTAGACTAAATTCAATAACTCGTCACCTACTAGGTACAGCTCTGTGCAGCTTACTGGTTATGTTTGTAACGCATTATATTTTCATCCCAGCCCATAGGTCTCTCTGATCCCTCAGACGTGAGGGTGTCCTCACTGATATTGGTGACTGGCGTAGATGAGTGTAATTAAGATTACCGAGTGGTAATAATAATAATATCTTCATTTCTCCATGGGGAAGTGGAACAGAATTCTTCCTCCTAAGTCATGCGTGTCGTAAGAGACGACTAAAATTTCAAGAGCAAGTTGCTAGTAACCCTTCTCCTGTATATATTACTAAATGTAAAAGCAGAAACTTTCGGTTTTTTCTTTTGGTCCACCCCTGCCTCGGTGGTCCACCCCGCCTCGCTCGTGGTCCACCCCGCCTCGGGTCCACTGCCTCGGTGGTCCACCCCGCCTCGGTGGGATACGGCCGGTGTGTTGAAAGAAAATATATTTACTTCTACAAGTACATGTACAGGTATACAGGCCTAGCTGACATCAATGACATGCTACTATATAGAAAGCCCCTTGTTATGCTGAACATTTCGGGCAAATTAGGTCGTTTTATCCCAGGATGCGACCCACACCAGTCGACTAACACCCAGGTACCCATTTTATACTGATGGGTGAACAGGGACAACAGGTGTCTTATGGGAACACGTCCTAATGTTTTCCAGCCGTACCGGAGACTCGAACTCCGGACATTAGTGTGTGAGCTGAGTGCGCTAGCGATCCAGCTACGGGACAACCTGGTGAAGCCACTCTCTACTTCCTTCTACAGTTACTCATCTTATACTTCAGTAACTCCCATCTACGACGAACAGTCCCCTCACAGCTTCGGGAGTCATCGAGTACGGCACCATTACAGTGGCACTAGTCGACTACTTCAAACCACTGACTCAACACCTCCCCCCCCACTCGTAAGCTGGGAAACTGCACCGCCATCGTTTGTTGACAGTGACCTCGACACCATCCTCACCTGCCACCTGCAGTCGGTGGTAGTCTGTGGCAGTGCGGTGGTAGTCTGTGGCAGTGCGGTGGTAGTCTGTGGCAGTGCGGTGGCAGTCTGTGGCAGTGCGGTGGTAGTCTGTGGCAGTGCGGTGGCAGTCTGTGGCAGTGCGGTGGCAGTCTGCTGATTACACTTCCCAGGCTTCTTCTTTGTCCTGTCTATTTCACTTTTCTATCCTTGTGTTTCCAGGAGAACCTCGTCCCTTTCTATGCTCCTCCTCTCCACCTATACCTCTTGGTGTTACACCTAATTGTTTTATTAGTGTTTCTAGTGCTTTCACCTATTATAGGGTGTGTAAGTATTAGTTATACTAGATGACAGTATTGTTATGCCCTAGACTAAATTCAATAACTCGTCACCTACTAGGTACAGCTCTGTGCAGCTTACTGGTTATGTTTGTAACGCATTATATTTTCATCCCAGCCCATAGGTCTCTCTGATCCCTCAGACGTGAGGGTGTCCTCACTGATATTGGTGACTGGCGTAGATGAGTGTAATTAAGATTACCGAGTGGTAATAATAATAATATCTTCATTTCTCCATGGGGAAGTGGAACAGAATTCTTCCTCCGTAAGTCATGCGTGTCGTAAGAGACGACTAAAATTTCAAGAGCAAGTTGCTAGTAACCCCTTCTCCTGTATATATTACTAAATGTAAAAGCAGAAACTTTCGGTTTTTTTCTTTTGGTCCACCCCGCCTCGGTGGTCCACCCCGCCTCGGTGGTCCACCCCGCCTCGGTGGTCCACCCCGCCTCGGTGGTCCACCCCGCCTCGGTGGGATACGGCCGGTGTGTTGAAAGAAAATATATTTACTTCTACAAGTACATGTACAAGGTATACAGGCCTAGCTGACATCAATGACATGCTACTATATAGAAAGCCCCTTGTTATGCTGAACATTTCGGGCAAATTAGGTCAGTTTTATCCCAGGATGCGACCCACACCAGTCGACTAACACCCAGGTACCCATTTTATACTGATGGGTGAACAGGGACAACAGGTGTCTTATGGGAACACGTCCTAATGTTTTCCAGCCGTACCGGAGACTCGAACTCCGGACATTAGTGTGTGAGCTGAGTGCGCTAGCGATCCAGCTACGGGACAACCTGGTGAAGCCACTCTCTACTTCCTTCTACAGTTACTCATCTTATACTTCAGTAACTCCCATCTACGACGAACAGTCCCCTCACAGCTTCGGGAGTCATCGAGTACGGCACCATTACAGTGGCACTAGTCGACTACTTCAAACCACTGACTCAACACCTCCCCCCCCACTCGTAAGCTGGGAAACTGCACCGCCATCGTTTGTTGACAGTGACCTCGACACCATCCTCACCTGCCACCTGCAGTGCGGTGGTAGTCTGTGGCAGTGCGGTGGTAGTCTGTGGCAGTGCGGTGGTAGTCTGTGGCAGTGCGGTGGCAGTCTGTGGCAGTGCGGTGGTAGTCTGTGGCAGTGCGGTGGCAGTCTGTGGCAGTGCGGTGGCAGTCTGCTGATTACACTTCCCAGGCTTCTTCTTTGTCCTGTCTATTTCACTTTTCTATCCTTGTGTTTCCAGGAGAACCTCGTCCCTTTCTATGCTCCTCCTCTCCACCTATACCTCTTGGTGTTACACCTAATTGTTTTATTAGTGTTTCTAGTGCTTTCACCTATTATAGGGTGTGTAAGTATTAGTTATACTAGATGACAGTATTGTTATGCCCTAGACTAAATTCAATAACTCGTCACCTACTAGGTACAGCTCTGTGCAGCTTACTGGTTATGTTTGTAACGCATTATATTTTCATCCCAGCCCATAGGTCTCTCTGATCCCTCAGACGTGAGGGTGTCCTCACTGATATTGGTGACTGGCGTAGATGAGTGTAATTAAGATTACCGAGTGGTAATAATAATAATAATATCTTCATTTCTCCATGGGGGAGTGGAACAGAATTCTTCCTCCCTAAGTCATGCGTGTCGTAAGAGACGACTAAAATTTCAAGAGCAAGTTGCTAGTAACCCCTTCTCCTGTATATATTACTAAATGTAAAAGCAGAAACTTTCGGTTTTTCTTTTGGTCCACCCCGCCTCGGTGGTCCACCCCGCCTCGGTGGTCCACCCCGCCTCGGTGGTCCACCCCGCCTCGGTGGTCCACCCCGCCTCGGTGGGATACGGCCGGTGTGTTGAAAGAAAATATATTTACTTCTACAAGTACATGTACAAGGTATACAGGCCTAGCTGACATCAATGACATGCTACTATATAGAAAGCCCCTTGTTATGCTGAACATTTCGGGCAAATTAGGTCAGTTTTATCCCAGGATGCGACCCACACCAGTCGACTAACACCCAGGTACCCATTTTATACTGATGGGTGAACAGGGACAACAGGTGTCTTATGGGAACACGTCCTAATGTTTTCCAGCCGTACCGGAGACTCGAACTCCGGACATTAGTGTGTGAGCTGAGTGCGCTAGCGATCCAGCTACGGGACAACCTGGTGAAGCCACTCTCTACTTCCTTCTACAGTTACTCATCTTATACTTCAGTAACTCCCATCTACGACGAACAGTCCCCTCACAGCTTCGGGAGTCATCGAGTACGGCACCATTACAGTGGCACTAGTCGACTACTTCAAACCACTGACTCAACACCTCCCCCCCCACTCGTAAGCTGGGAAACTGCACCGCCATCGTTTGTTGACAGTGACCTCGACACCATCCTCACCTGCCACCTTGTTACCACCACCACCACCACCACCACCACCACCACCACCACCACAACCACCACCACCACCACCACCACAACCACCACCACCACCACCACCACCACCCTTCAACTACATGGCTGCATATGTATGCTGGTTTTAGTCGCGTATACAAGTGTATCCTTTTTTATAGTTGGAGTTTATTCACGTTTTTTCATTAGTTTTTCTTTGTGTAATAAAGTTGTGTGTATTTATTTGATATCTATCTTGTTTATCTTATGGTATTATGTAATAATATTGGTACAATTACCGACAATATGTTAAGTAAAAGGACACAAATGCAACTAATGTGACATTTTATTGTGGCAACGTTTCGCTTGAAAAAGCTCCTGGAGAGCGAAACGTTGCCACAATAAAATGTCACATTAGTTGCATTTGTGTCCTTTACTAACATATGGTATTATGTATTGATTTTCGTTCTATTTGTGATTTTCCTGAAGAGTTGAGGTTGACCATCCCCCACTGACGGTGGTAGCATCCCCCACTGACGGTGGTAGCATCCCCCACTGACGGTGGTAGCATCCCCCACTGACGGTGGTAGCATCCCCCACTGACGGTGGTAGCATCCCCCACTGACGGTGGTAGCATCCCCCACTGACGGTGGTAGCATCCCCCACTGACGGTGGTAGCATCCCCCACTGACGGTGGTAGCATCCCCCACTGACGGTGGTAGCATCCCCCACTGACGGTGGTAGCTCAAGTAACACAGGTTACCATGGAAAACATTAGCGACGTGTTTCCATAAGACACCTACTGTCCCTGCCCATGTTCACCCATCAATTTAAAATGGGTACCTGGGTGTTAGTCGACTGGTGTGGGTCGCATCCTGGGACAAAACTGACCTAATTTGCCCGAAATGCTCAGCATAACAAGGGACTTTCTATATAGTAGTATGTCATTGATGTCAGCTAGGCCTGTATACCTTGTACATGTACTTGTAGTAAATAAAGATATTATTATTATTATTAATATTAATCCACCTTCTGGATAGTTACAGCTCAAGAACAGCACAGGTATGGGAACTATCCACCTTCTGGATAGTTACAGCTGAAGAGTAAAACAGTCTAGGTAACTATCTTCACAAGGTGCCAGATCAACGAGGCTGTGACGGATATATGGGGCAGCGGGCCTCCAGTAGCAACAGCCTGGTTGACCAGGCAAGCACCAGACGAGCCTGGCCCATGGCCGGGCTCAGAGAGTAGAGAAACTCTCGAAATTCTTCAAAGGTAAATCAAAAGTATACCTACATATTCAGTGGTTACCACTGCGGCACAGTTTAGGTAACTAGTTACCTACATTTTCAGTGGTTACCACTACGGCACAGTCTAGGTAACTAGCTACCTACATATTCAGTGGTTACCACTACGGCACAGTCTAGGTAACTACCTACATATTCAGTGGTTACCACTGCGGCACAGTCAAGGTAACTACCTACATATTCAGTGGTTACCACTACGGCACAGTCAAGGTAACTACCTACATATTCAGTGGTTACCACTACGGTACAGTCAAGGTAGCTATCTACCTACATATTCAGTGGTTACCACTGCGGCACAGTCTAGGTAACTACCTACATATTCAGTGGTTACCACTACGGTACAGTCAAGGTAGCTATCTACCTACATATTCAGTGGTTACCACTGCGGCACAGTCTAGGTAACAATCTACCTACATATTCAGTGGTTACCACTGCGGCACAGTCAAGGTAACTACCTACATATTCAGTGGTTACCACTGCGGCACAGTCTAGGTAACTATCTACCTACATATTCAGTGGTTACCACTGCGGCACAGTCAAGGTAACTACTTACATATTCAGTGGTTACCACTGCGGCACAGTCAAGGTAACTACCTACATATTCAGTGGTTACCACTGCGGCACAGTCTAGGTAACTATCTACCTACATATTCAGTGGTTACCACTGCGGCACAGTCAAGGTAACTACCTACATATTCAGTGGTTACCACTGCGGCACAGTCAAGGTAACTACCTACATATTCAGTGGTTACCACTGCGGCACAGTCAAGGTAACTAGCTACCTACATATTCAGTGGTTACCACTGCGGCACAGTCAAGGTAACTACCTACATATTCAGTGGTTACCACTGCGGCACAGTCAAGGTAACTAGCTACCTACATATGCAGTGGCTACCACTGCGGCACAGTCAAGGTAACTACTTACATATTCAGTGGTTACCACTGCGGCACAGTCAAGGTAACTACCTACATATTCAGTGGTTACCACTGCGGCACAGTCTAGGTAACTATCTACCTACATATTCAGTGGTTACCACTGCGGCACAGTCAAGGTAACTACCTACATATTCAGTGGTTACCACTGCGGCACAGTCAAGGTAACTACCTACATATTCAGTGGTTACCACTGCGGCACAGTCAAGGTAACTACCTACATATTCAGTGGTTACCACTGCGGCACAGTCTAGGTAACTATCTACCTACATATTCAGTGGTTACCACTGCGGCACAGTCAAGGTAACTACCTACATATTCAGTGGTTACCACTGCGGCACAGTCAAGGTAACTACCTACATATTCAGTGGTTACCACTGCGGCACAGTCAAGGTAACTAGCTACCTACATATTCAGTGGTTACCACTGCGGCACAGTCAAGGTAACTACCTACATATTCAGTGGTTACCACTGCGGCACAGTCAAGGTAACTAGCTACCTACATATTCAGTGGTTACCACTGCGGCACAGTCAAGGTAACTACCTACATATTCAGTGGTTACCACTGCGGCACAGTCTAGGTAACTATCTACCTACATATTCAGTGGTTACCACTGCGGCACAGTCAAGGTAACTACCTACATATTCAGTGGTTACCACTGCGGCACAGTCAAGGTAACTACCTACATATTCAGTGGTTACCACTGCGGCACAGTCAAGGTAACTAGCTACCTACATATGCAGTGGTTACCACTGCGGCACAGTCAAGGTAACTACCTACATATTCAGTGGTTACCACTGCGGCACAGTCAAGGTAATCTACCTACATATTCAGTGGTTACCACTGCGGCACAGTCAGGTAACTATCTCACATATTCAGTGGTTACCACTGCGGCACAGTCAAGGTAACTACCTACATATTCAGTGGTTACCACTGCGGCACAGTCAAGGTAACTACCTACATATTCAGTGGTTACCACTGCGGCACAGTCAAGGTAACTAGCACCTACATATTCAGTGGTTACCACTGCGGCACAGTCAAGGTAACTACCTACATATTCAGTGGTTACCACTGGCACAGTCAAGGTAACAGCTACCTACATATTCAGTGGTTACCACTGCGGCACAGTCAAGGTAACTTACTCATATTCAGTGGTTACCACTGCGGCACAGTCAAGGTAACTACTACCTACATATTCAGTGGTTACCACTGCGGCACAGTCAAGGTAACTACCTACATATTCAGTGGTTACCACTGCGGCACAGTCAAGGTAACTACCTACATATTCAGTGGTTACCACTGCGGCACAGTCAAGGTAACTACCTACATATTCAGTGGTTACCACTGCGGCACAGTCAAGGTAACTACCTACATATTCAGTGGTTACCACTGCGGCACAGTCAAGGTAACTACCTACATATTCAGTGGTTACCACTGCGGCACAGTCTGAAGGTAACTACTACATATTCAGTGGTTACCACTGCGGCACAGTCAGGTAACTACCTGCATATTCAGTGGTTACCACTGCGGCACAGTCAAGGTACTAGCTACCTACATATTCAGTGGTTACCACTGCGGCACAGTCAGGTAACTACCTCATATTCAGTGGTTACCACGTGGACAGTCAGGTAACTACCTACATATTCAGTGGTTACCACTGCGGCACAGTCAAGGTAACTACCTCATATTCAGTGGTTACCACTGCGGCACAGTCAAGGTAACTACCTACATATTCAGTGGTTACCACTGCGGCACAGTCAGGTAACACCTACATATTCAGTGGTTACCACGGAACAACACAGGGCTGAACTACCACAGTGTTGCTCAGTGAACACAGCATGTTGCTGTAACACCATCAGTGTTGCTGCAGTGACAGCAGTGTGTCTAGTGTGTCAGTGACAAGCCAGTGTTTGGAGAACACTCAGTTGCGCCTGAGTGCACCAGCTCTGAGCGGCATCTCAGCCATCAACCTGGTACAGCCAGCCTGTATGCTGCTATTCACACATTCGAACGGTGTTGTGCAGTGCTGTCCTGACCAGCCGTGCGTTGCTGCTCAGTCAACGACCGCACATTCAGCGCTTAAATAGTTCCGTGTTGCATACACTTGCTGAGGAAATCATCCAGACTATCCTGGTGAACACCAGCCAGTGTTGCTGCCGAGTGAACACCAGCCAGTGTTGCTGCCGAGTGAACACCAGCCGTGTTGCTGCTGAGTGAACACCAGCCAGTGTTGCTGCCGAGTGAACACCAGCCAGTGTTGCTGCCGAGTGAACACCAACCAGTGTTGCTGCCGAGTGAACACCAGCCAGTGTTGCTGCCGAGTGAACACCAGCCAGTGTTGCTGCCGAGTGAACACCAACCAGTGTTGCTGCCGAGTGAACACCAGCCAGTGTTGCTGCCGAGTGAACACCAGCCAGTGTTGCTGCCGAGTGAACACCAGCCAGTGTTGCTGCTGAGTGAACACCAGCCAGTGTTGCTGCTGAGTGAACACCAGCCAGTGTTGCTGCTGAGTGAACACCAGCCAGTGTTGCTGCTGAGTGAACACCAGCCAGTGTTGCTGCTGAGTGAACATCAACCGTGTTGCTGCTGAGTGAACACCAGCCAGTGTTGCTTCTGAGTGAACACTAGATAGTGTTGCTGCTGAGTGAACTCTAGCTAGTGTTGCTGCTGAGTGAACACTAGCTAGTGTTGCTGCTGAGCGAACACTAGCTAGTGTTGCTGCTGAGCGAACACTAGCCAGTGTAGCTGCTGAGTGAACAACAGCCAGTGTTGTTACTGAGTAAACACCAGCCAGTGTTACTGAGTGAACACCAGCCAGTGTTGTTACTGAGTGAACACCAGCCAATGTTGCTGCTGAGTGAACACCAGCCAGTGTTGTTACTGAGTGAACACTAGCCATTGTTACTGAGTGAACACAAGCCAGTGTCGTTACTGAGTGAACACAAGCCAGTGTTGTTACTGATTGAACACCAGCCAGTGTTGCTGCTGAGTGAACACCAGCCAGTGTTGTTGCTGAGTGAACACCAGCCAATGCTGCTGCTGAGTGAACACCAGCCAGTGTTGTCGCCGAGTGAACACTAGCCAGTGTTGCTGCTGAGTGAACACCAGCCAGTGTTGTCGCTGAGTGAACACTAGCCAGTGTTGCTGAGTGAACACCAGCCAGTGTTGTCGCTGAGTGAACACTAGCCTGTGTTGCTGCTGAGTGAACACCAGCCAGTGTTGCTGCTGAGTGAACACCAGCCAGTGTTGCTGCTGAGTGAACACCAGCCAGTGTTGCTGCTGAGTGAACACCAGCCAGTGTTGCTGCTGAGTGAACACCAGCCAGTGTTGCTGCTGAGTGAACACCAGCCAGTGTTGCTGCTGCGTGAACACCAGCCAGTGGTGCTGCTGAGTGAACACCAGCCAGTGTTGCTGCTGAGTGAACACCAGCCAGTGGTGTTTCTCTGAGCATGAGCACCAATCAGCGCCTTAGCTCTGAGAGTGATCACCAACCAGCCTGCTAGCACTCTTTGTAAGGAAGTGAACGCCAACCAGCACTCTGAGGTAGTGAACGCCAACCAGCACTCTGAGGTAGTGAACGCCAACCAGCACTCTTTCTGACTTAGTGAACGCCAACCAGCACTCTTTCTGAGGTAGTGAACGCCAACCAGCACTCTTTCTGAGGTAGTGAACGCCAACCAGCACTCTTTCTGAGGTAGTGAACGCCAACCAGCACTCTTTCTGAGGTAGTGAACGCCAACCAGCACTCTTTCTGAGGGACTGAACGACAACCAGCACTATTTCTGAGGGACTGAACGCCAACCAGCACTATTTCTGAGGGACTGAACGCCAACCAGCACTCTTTCTGAGGGACTGAACGCCAATCAGCACTCTTTCTGAGGGACTGAACGCCAACCAGCACTATTTCTGAGGAAAAGAGTAATAAGACTGAAGAACGAATTAGGAAGCTCACTAGAAACGATCAGGAAGTCTGTGAGGAGCTGAAAATTTTGGGAGGTATTCTCAGTGGAATCAGAAACATTAGCAGAGAGGGAGAGTGCACCACCAGGTACTGGACACAATACACAGAACCGAAGGTGAGGTGAAGAAACTGCTGAGGTAGATACCTAAAGGTCAATAGGACCAGACATCCCTTCATGGCTTCTAAGAGAGGGAGCAGAAGATGTGTGTGAACCACTAGCAACGATCAAGTCAGCTGAAACCGGGCATCTGCCTGAGGTCTGAAAAACACTGAACATAGACTGAAACTTGTGACAGACAGCATTAAACTACAGGCCAGTGCCTCTGATATGCATGGCATGAAAGGAGCGTGGATTGTAGACTGTAGATTTTCGAATTGTGAGAAGGCATTCGATATACTATCTCACAAAAGAATATGACAAACGCTAGAGGAGTAAGCAGGAATAACAGGGAAAGCACTGCAGTGGATCAAAGACTTAACTTTAAGGAAACAACGCATTATTTTTAGAGGTGTCAGGAGGGACGTCTTTATGACTGGGGTTCCACAAAGGTCAGTACTTGGATCAGTACTGTTTCTTGTGTATGTAAACGATATAGAAGAAACTGAGTCAGAGGTGTGTCTGTTTATAGATGACGTAAAACTAATGAGACTACAATAGGCTCAGACCGGTAAATACTTCAAACAGATCTGGGTAAGCTCTAGTACTGATCTGACAACTGAATCATAGAATATAACCACAGCAAATGCAAAGTTTTGAGAATGTGGGTAGGGCAAAGAAGACCGGAAACAATCTCGCGACAAAGGATGAAAACCTCCGGAAAAAGAAGGACCTCAGAGTGAGTACAGTTCCGAGCATGTCGCCTGAGGCACACATCAACTGAATAACAGCTACAGAAAATACTGTCAAATTAAAAAGTAGCTTTCAGGAGCCGTAACAAGGAGACATTAACGACCCTATATTGGCGTATGCAGCGCCAGTATGGAACCCACATCTGATATAACATGTAAAGGTGAAAAAACTGTAAAGGTCCGCAATGAGACTAGTCCTAGAGCTGAGGGCATGAACTGAAAAAAGACCAGAGGAACTAAACCTGATGACACAAGAGAAAAGGGCTAGGTGTGACATGATTACGACGTACAAAATACAGGGTGGACAGGGCTTGTCTGACAGGCGGGTTTCAGGTCCTCGAGGGAACAGCTAGAAGCTAGAAACACATATGAGTCGTAAAAGAATGTCATGAAATAATTCTTTAGCCTTAGAGTGTCAACAGCTAAGTGGCAAGGCACAGCGTTAAGAACAGGTATGACGGGGCTCAACTAGAGCCAGGAGAGTCAACCCATTAGAGGCCAGCCTAAAAATGGAGCCAGAAGCAGAGACTCGACCCTTACAACCTCAAACAGTTCAGTACAGATAGGTGAGGGAACACCAGCAGTGTTCTTCTGATGTACTGAACACCTTGTTCTGAGGTACTGAACACCAGCAGTGTTGTTCTGAGGTACTGAACACCAGCAGTGTTCTTCTGAGGTACTGAACACCAGCAGTGTTCTTCTGAGGTACTGAACACCAGCAGTGTTCTTCTGAGGTATGAACACCAGCAGTGTTCTTCTGAGGTACTGAACACCAGCAGTGTTCTTCTGAGGTACTGAACACCAGCAGTGTTCTTCTGAGGTACTGAACACCAGCAGTGTTCTTCTGAGGTACTGAACACCAGCAGTGTTCTTCTGAGGTACTGAACACCAGCAGTGTTCTTCTGAGGTACTGAACACCAGCAGTGTTCTTCTGAGGTACTGAACACCAGCAGTGTTCTTCTGAGGTACTGAACACCAGCAGTGTTCTTCTGAGGTACTGAACACCAGCAGTGTTCTTCTGAGGTACTGAACACCAGCAGTGTTCTTCTGAGGTACTGAACACCAGCAGTGTTCTTCTGAGGTACTGAACACCAGCAGTGTTCTTCTGAGGTACTGAACACCAGCAGTGTTCTTCTGAGGTACTGAACACCAGCAGTGTTCTTCTGAGGTACTGAACACCAGCAGTGTTCTTCTGAGGTACTGAACACCAGCAGTGTTCTTCTGAGGTACTGAACACCAGCAGTGTTCTTCTGAGGTACTGAACACCAGCAGTGTTCTTCTGAGGTACTGAACACCAGCAGTGTTCTTCTGAGGTACTGAACACCAGCAGTGTTCTTCTGAGGTACTGAACACCAGCAGTGTTCTTCTGAGGTACTGAACACCAGCAGTGTTCTTCTGAGGTACTGAACACCAGCAGTGTTCCTCTGAGGTACTGAACACCAGCAGTGTTCTCTGAGGTACTGAACACCAGCAGTGTTCTCTGAGGTACTGAACACCAGCATGTTCTCTGAGGTACTAACACCAGCAGTGTTCCTCTGAGGTACTGAACACCAGCAGTGTTCTTCTGAGGTACTGAACACCAGCAGTGTTCTTCTGAGTACTGAACACAGATGTTCTTCTGAGGTAGTGAACACCAGCAGTGTCTTTGAGGTACTGAACACCAGCAGTGTTCTTTGAGGTATGAACACCAGCAGTGTTCTTGAGGTACTGAACACCAGCAGTCTTATGAGGTACTGAACACCAAGTTTTTTAGACTAAAAATGTTTACTGAGGTAGTGAACACCAGCAGCTGTTCTGGTATGAACACCAGCAGTGTTTTGAAGTACTGAACACCAATGTTGTTCTGAGGTACTGAACACCAGCAGTGTTTTCATGAGGTACTGAACACACAATGTTGTTCTGAGGTACTGAACACCAGCAGTGTTCTTGAGTATGAACACCAGATGTTCTCTGAGGTACTGAACACCACAGTGTTCTCTGAGTACTGAACACCAGCAGTTTCTCATCTGAACCAGCATTTCTGAGTACAACACAGCAGTGTTCTAGTACTGAACCCAGCAGTGTTTTGAGGTATGAACACCAGCAGGTTCTCTGAGTACTGAACCAACTAGATGTTTATGAGGTACTGAACACCAACTAGCAAGGTTTATGAAGTACTGAACCCCAACTAGCAAGGTTTATGAAGTACTGAACCCCAACTAGCAAGGTTTATGAGGTAGTGAACACCAACTAGCGAGTTTATGAGGTAGTGAACACCAACTAGCGATGTTTATGAGGTAGTGAACACCAACTAGCTATGTTTATGAGCTACTGAACACCAACTAGCAAGGTTTATGAAGTACTGAACACCAACTAGCTATGTTTATGAGTTAGTGAACAGCAACTAGCTATGTTTATGAGGTAGTGAACAGCAACTAGCTATGTTTATGAGGTAGTGAACAGCATCTAGCGATGTTTATGAGGTAGTGAACACCAACTAGCGATGTTTATGAGGTAGTGAACACCAACTAGCTATGTTTATGAGGTAGTGAACACCAACTAGCTATGTTTATGAGGTACTGAACACCATCTAGCGATGTTTATGAGGTAGTGAACACCAACTAGCTATGTTTATGAGGTAGTGAACACCAACTAGCAAGGTTTATGAAGTAGTGAACACCAACTAGCATGTTTATGAGGAAGTGAGCGCCAGCCAGCGCTCTTTCTTTAAAAGCTGGAACAGCAGACAGCTCTCACTCTAGAGAACTAACGCCAGCCAGCTGTTTTTCCGAGTGTGAGCGGCAGACAGCAGACCATCACTGAAGCAGAGGCGGCCGTCTGCTGCTGCTGCTGCTGCTGCTAGACGCACCCAAGACAAGCAGACCAAATTGGGCGAGTCTTTGAGGAATGTGGAGGTCAGGATAATGCGCACTCTCTTGTCTGCTTTGTGACCCGCCTAGCAGGTCACATTACCCACCCAGCACGTCACTTTAACCCGCCCAGCAGGTCACATTACCCTCCCATCAGATCACATTACCCACCCAGCACGTCACTTTACCCGCCCAAGTCACATTACCCACCAAGCAGGTCACTTTACCCGCCCAGGAGGTCACATTACCTGCGACCTGCTCACACATTTCCTGCCATGACATGCCACCCCTTACGTCACAGTTACCAATTAAACGAGAGGAAAACAGCCAAGCTCTCTAGATAACATGATACATACAGTGACCGGGCTGGGAGTAGGCCAGGGGCAAGGCCTGAGAGTAGGCCTGGGGACTAGGCCTGGGGACTAGGCCTAGTGTGCAACACCTGAGTATCTCTACTGCCTGCAACAAAGTAACGGCAGGTGTTGCACAGTGAATGAGTCACCTTGTGGATATGGTACACCATAAATAAGCTCCTTTCTTGCCTATACTTGAAGGGTCTTGATGATCCTTGCTTGCCTATACAAGCAGGATCTTGATTATTCTTGCTTGCCTATACAAGCAGGATCTTGATTATTCTTGCTTGCCTATACAAGCAGGATCTTGATTATTCTTCCTTGCCTATACAAGCAGGATCTTGATGATTCTTGCTTGCCTATGCAAGCAGGATCTTGATGATCCTTGCTTGCCTATGCAAGCAGGATCTTGATCCTTGCTTGCCTATACAAGCAGAATCTTGACCCTTGCTTGCCTATACAAGCAAGATCCTGATGATCCTTGCTTGCCTTACAAGCAGGATCCTGATGATCCTTGCTTGCCTATACAAGCAGGATCCTGATGATCCTTGCTTGCCTATACAAGCAGGATCCTGATGATCCTTACTTGCCTATACAAGCAGGATCTTGATCATTGCTTGCCTATACAAGCAGGATCTTGATCCTTGCTTGCCTATACAAGCAGAATCTTGATCCTTGCTTGCCTATACAAGCAGGATCTTGATCCTTGCTTGCCTATACAAGTAGGATCTTGATCCTTGCTTGCCTATACAAGCAGGATCTTGATCCTTGATTGCCTATACAAGCAGGATCTTGATCCTTGCTTGCCTATACAAGCAGGACTTTGATGATCCTTGCTTGCCTATACAAGCAGGATCTTGATCCTTGCTTGCCTATACAAGCAGGATCTTAATCCTTGCTTGCCTATACAAGCAGGATCTTGACGATCCTTCCTTACTTATACAAGCAGGATCTAACGATCCTTACTTGCCTATACAAGAAGGATCTTGATCCTTGCTTCCCAATACAAGCAGGATCTTGATTATCCTTGCTTGCCTATACAAGCAGAATCTTGATTATCCTTGCTTGCCTATACAAGCAGAATCTTGATGATCCTTGCTTACCTATACAAGCAGAATTTGATCCTTGCTTGCATATACAAGCAGGATCTTGATGATCCTTGTCTATACAAGTAGGATCTTAATGATCCTTGCTTGCCTATACAAGCAGGATCTTGATGATCCTTGCTTGCCGATACAACCAGGATCTTGATGATCCTTGCTTGCCTATACAAGAAGGAGCTTGATGATCCTTGCTTGCCTATAAAAGAGGATTCTGATGATTCTTGCTTACATATACAAGCAGGATCTTGATGATATTTGCTTGCCTATACAAGCAGGATCTTGATGATCCTTACTTGCCTATAGAAGAAAGTTCTTGATGATCCTTACTTGCCTATTTAAGAAGGATCTTGACGATCCTTGCTTGCCTATACAAGCAGGATCTTGATGATCCTTGCTTGCCTATACAAGCAGGATCTTGATGATCCTTGCTTACCTATACAAGCAGGATCTTGATGATCCTTGCTTGCCTATACAAGCAGGATCTTGATGATCCTTGCTTGCCTATACAAACAGGATCTTGATGATCCTTACTTCCCTATACAAGAAGGATCTTGATGATCCTTGCTTGCCTATACAAGAATGATCTCTTGATCCTTGCTTGCCTATACAAGAAGGATCTCTTGATCCTTGCTTGCCTATACAAGAAGGATCTTGATCCTTGCTTGCCTATACAAGAAGGATCTTGATGATCCTGCCTTGCCTATACAAGCAGGATCTTGATGATCCTTGCTTGCCTACACAAGCAGGATCTTGATCCTTTCTTTCCTATACAAGCAGGATCTTGATGATCCTTGCTTGACTATACAAGAAGGATCTTGATGATCCTTGCTTTCCTATACAAGCAGGATCTTGATGATCCTTGCTTTCCTATACAAGCAGGATCTTGATGATCCTTCTTCCTATACAAGCAGGATCTTGATGATCCTTGCTTTCCTATACAAGCAGGATCTTGATGATCCTTGCTTGCCTATACAAGCAGGATCTTGATGATCCTTGCTTGCCTATACAAGCAGGATCTTGATGATCCTTGCTTGCCTATACAAGCAGGATCTTGATGATCCTTGCTTGCCTATACAAGCAGGATCTTGATGATCCTTGCTTCCCTATACAAGCAGGATCTTGATGATCTTTGCTTGCCTATACAAGCAGGATTTTGATGATCCTTGCTTGCCTATACAAGTAGGATCTTGATGATCCTTGCTTGCCTATACAAGCAGGATTTTGATGATCCTTGCTTGAATATACAAGCAGGATCTTGATGTTGCCATCTCCCAAAATCAGTATTTATGTTAATCTTTTAACACCCTCAGAACAGTGTATAATACCTAGTACTTGATGAACAGTATATAATACCAAGTACGTACCTGATGAAGTGTATAATACCAAATACCTTGATGAACAGTGTATAATACCAAGTACCTGATGAACAGTGTACAATACCAAGTACCTGAAGAACAGTGTATAATACCAAGTACCTGATGAACAGTATAATACCAAGTACCTGAAGAACAGTGTATAATACCAAGTACCTGATGAACAGTGTATAATACCAAGTACCTGACGAACAGTGTATAATACCAAGTGTCTGATGAACAGTGTATAATACCAAGTACCTGATGAACAGTGTATAATACCAAGTACCTGAAGAACAGTGTATAATAGCAAGTATCCTGATGAACAGTGTATAATACCAAGTACCTGATGAACAGTGTATAATACCAAGTACCTGATGAACAGTGTATAATACCAAGTACCTGATGAACAGTGTATAATACCAAGTACCTGATGAACAGTGTATAATACCAAGTACCTGATGAACGGTGTATAATACCAAGTACCTGATGAACAGTGTATAATACCTAGTACCTGATGAACAGTGTATAATCACCAAGTACCTGATGAACAGTGTATAATACCAAGTACCTGATGAACAGTGTATAATACCAAGTACCTGATGAACAGTGTATAATACCAAGTACCTGATGAACAGTGTATAATACCAAGTACCTGATGAACAGTGTATAATACCAAGTACCTGATGAACAGTGTATAATACCAAGTACCTGATGAACGGTGTATAATACCAAGTACCTGATGAAGTGTATAATACCAAGTATCTGATGAACAGTGTATAATACCAAGTACCTGATGAGCAGTGTATAATACCTAGTACCTGATGAACAGTGTATAATACCAAGTACCTGATGAACAGTGTATAATACCAAGTACCTGATGAACAGTGTATAATACCAAGTATCTGATGAACGGTGTATAATACCAAGTACCTGATGAACAGTGTATAATACCAAGTACCTGATGAACAGTGTATAATACCAAGTACCTGATGAACAGTGTATAATACCAAGTACCTGATGAACAGTGTATAATACCAAGTACCTGATGAACAGTGTATAATACCAAGTACCTGATGAACAGTGTATAATACCTAGTACTTGATGAACAGTGTATAATACCAAGTACATGATGAACAGTGTATAATACCTAGTACCTGATGAACAGTGTATAATACCAAGTATCTGAAGAACAGTGTATAATACCAAGTACTGATGAACAGTGTATAATACCAAGTACCTGATGAACAGTGTATAATACCAAGTACCTGAAGAACAGTGTATAATACCAAGTACCTGAAGAACAGTGTATAATACCAAGTACCTGATGAACAGTGTATAATACCAAGTACCTGATGAACAGTGTATAATACGAAGTACCTGAAGAACAGTGTATAATACCAAGTACCTGAAGAACAGTGTATAATACGAAGTACCTGAAGAACAGTGTATAATACCAAGTACCTGATGAACAGTGTATAATAACAAGTACCTGAAGAACAGTGTATAATACCAAGTACCTGAAGAACAGTGTATAATACCAAGTGTCTGATGAACAGTGTATAATACCAAGTACCTGATGAACAGTGTATAATACCAAGTACCTGAAGAACAGTGTATAATACCAAGTACCTGATGAACAGTGTATAATACCAAGTACCTGATGAACAGTGTATAATACCAAGTACCTGATGAACAGTGTATAATACCAAGTACCTGATGAACAGTGTATAATACCAAGTACCTGAAGAACAGTGTATAATAGCAAGTACCTGATGAACAGTGTATAATACCAAGTACCTGACGAACAGTGTATAATACCAAGTGTCTGATGAACAGTGTATAATACCAAGTACCTGATGAACAGTGTATAATACCAAGTACCTGATGAACAGTGTATAATACCAAGTGTCTGATGAACAGTGTATAATACCAAGTGTCTGATGAACAGTGTATAATACCAAGTACCTTATGAACAGTGTATAATACCTAGTACCTGATGAACAGTGTATAATACCAAGTACCTGATGAACAGTGTATAATACCAAGTACCTGATGAACAGTGTATAATACCAAGTACCTGATGAACAGTGTATAATACCAAGTACCTGATGAACAGTGTATAATACCAAGTACCTGATGAACAGTGTATAATACCAAGTACCTGATGAACGGTGTATAATACCAAGTACCTGATGAAGTGTATAATACCAAGTATCTGATGAACAGTGTATAATACCAAGTACCTGATGAGCAGTGTATAATACCTAGTACCTGATGAACAGTGTATAATACCAAGTACCTGATGAACAGTGTATAATACCAAGTACCTGATGAACAGTGTATAATACCAAGTATCTGATGAACGTGTATAATACCAAGTACCTGATGAACAGTGTATAATACCAAGTACCTGATGAACAGTGTATAATACCAAGTACCTGATGAACAGTGTATAATACCAAGTACCTGATGAACAGTGTATAATACCAAGTACCTGATGAACAGTGTATAATACCAAGTACCTGATGAACAGTGTATAATACCTAGTACTTGATGAACAGTGTATAATACCAAGTACATGATGAACAGTGTATAATACCTAGTACCTGATGAACAGTGTATAATACCAAGTATCTGAAGAACAGTGTATAATACCAAGTACCTGATGAACAGTGTATAATACCAAGTACCTGATGAACAGTGTATAATACCAAGTACCTGAAGAACAGTGTATAATACCAAGTACCTGAAGAACAGTGTATAATACCAAGTACCTGATGAACAGTGTATAATACCAAGTACCTGATGAACAGTGTATAATACGAAGTACCTGAAGAACAGTGTATAATACCAAGTACCTGAAGAACAGTGTATAATACGAAGTACCTGAAGAACAGTGTATAATACCAAGTACCTGATGAACAGTGTATAATACCAAGTACCTGATGAACAGTGTATAATACCAATAACATTAAAGAAAGTTAATGAGTGATGATGTGTTAGTGATGGAGGGTGTGTTAGTGATGGAGGGTGTGTTAGTGATGGAGGGTGTGTTAGTGATGGAGGGTGTGTTAGTGATGGAGGGTGTGTTAGTGATGGAGGGTGTGTTAGTGATGGAGGGTGTGTTAGTGATGGAGGTGTTAGTGATGGAGGGGTGTTAGTGATGGAGGGTGTGTTAGTGATGGAGGGTGTGTTAGTGATGGAGGGTGTGTTAGTGATGGAGGATGTGTTAGTGATGGAGGGTGTGTTAGTGATGGAGGGTGTGTTAGTGATGGAGAATGTGTTAGTGATGGAGAATGTGTTAGTGATGGAGAATGTGTTAGTGATGGAGAATGTGTTAGTAATGGAGAATGTGTTAGTGATGGAGAATGTGTTAGTGATGGAGAATGTGTTAGTGATGGAGAATGTTTTAGTGATGGAGAATGTTGTAGTGATGGAGAATGTGTTAGTGATGGAGAATGTGTTAGTGATGGAGGGTGGTGTGGAGGGATGGAGGGTGGTGTGGAGGGATGGAGGGTGGTGTGGAGGGATGGAGGGTGGTGTGGAGGGATGGAGGGTGGTGTGGAGGGATGGAGGGTGGTGTGGAGGGATGGAGGGTGGTGGGGATGGAGGGTGGTGTGGAGGGATGGAGGGTGGTGTGGAGGGATGGAGGGTGGTGTGGAGGGATGGAGGGTGGTGTGGAGGGATGGAGGGTGGTGTGGAGGGATGGAGGGTGGTGTGGAGGGATGGAGGGTGGTGTGGAGGGATGGAGGGTGGTGTGGAGGGATGGAGGGTGGTGGGAGGGATGGAGGGTGATGGGAGGGATGGAGGGTGGTGTGGAGGGATGGAGGGTGGTGTGGAGGGATGGAGGGTGGTGTGGAGGGATGGAGGGTGGTGTGGAGGGATGGAGGGGGTGTGGAGGGATGGAGGGTGGTGTGGGAGGGATGGAGGGGGTGGAGGGAGGAGGGTGGTGGGGGGATGGAGGGTGGTGTGGAGGGATGGAGGGTGGTGGAGGGATGGAGGGTGGGGGGGAGGGATGGAGGGTGGTGGGAGGATGGAGGGTGGTGTGGAGGGATGGAGGGTAATGTGGAGGGATGGAGGGTAAGTGGGGGATGGAGGGTGGGGGAGGGATGGAGGGTGGTGGAGGGATGGAGGGTGGTGGGAGGGATGGAGGGTGTGGAGGGTGGGAGGGTGGTGGGGGGGGATGGAGGGTGGGGAGGGAGGAGGATGGTGGAGGGATGGAGGGTGGTGTGGAGGGATGGAGGGTGGTGTGAAGCGGTGATGGAGGGTGAGTTTGTGAGGAAGGGATGTGTGGAGGGGTAATGGTGTGTTAGTGAGGTAGAGGTGTGTGGAAGGGTGATGGGGAGGTGTTGATGGGGAAGGGGTGTACATGGGTGATGGGGAGATGTGTGGAGGGGTGATATTGAGTGGGGAGATGATGGAGGGGGTGGGAGGGAAATGGAGGGCTTGATAGCAAGGTGGGGTGTGGAGAATTATATGGGGGGGGTGGATGGGGAGGAGGAGGGGTGGAGAGGTGATGGGGAGGGGTGTTAGGGGGTGGGGGGGGCGATAGAGAATGGGATGGAGGGGAATGGGAATGGGGTGGAGGGTGATAATGGGGGGTGTGGGGGGGTGAAATGAGGGGGTGTGGAGGGGGATAATGAGAGGGTGTGGAGGGGATGATGGGGGGGGGGGTGATAGATGGGGGATGATGGGGATTGGGGGGGGAGGGAAATGGGGGGGGAGTGTAATGATGGGAGGAGGGGGGGGGTGAGGGGGAGGGATGATTTTTGGGGGGTGGGAGGATGATGGGGAGAGAGGGGGGAGGGGGGGATTATAATCATTATTATAAAAAAAAGGGGCGAAAAACCACGGGGTTAATTTTTTAAAGGGGAGAGGTGAGGGAGGGAGTGGGAGGTGAGGGGAGGTGGAGGGGGTGGGGAGGGGAGGGAGGTGGAGGAGTGATGGGGAGTGTAGAGGGGTGCTGGGGAGGAGGGTTGGGGGGGGGGATGGGGAAAGGGTGTGACTGGGTTTGGGGGGGAAGAGGTGGGGGGGGGGTGGGGGGTGACAGGGGGGGTTTTTTGGAGGGGGGAGGGGGAGGGGGGGGAGGGATGAGGGGAAGGGGATGTGGGGGGGGGGGGGAGGGGGTGGGGGGGGGGGGGGGTTACAGGGAGGGGTGGGGTGACAGGAGGGGGAGGGGGTGATTAAGGGGGTGGGGGGGGGGTGGAAAGGGGGGTTTTAGGGGTGGGGGGAGGGGGTGTGGAGGGAGTGGGGGTTTTTGGGCCCCTTGGCCCACCCCCCCCTTTATAATCAAGAGTGGTGGTCCTCCCCCCCCCCCCCCTCACCTGTGTTACCCTTACCTGTTGTAGCCTTTTGAAGGAGGCTAGGGGCTTTTATGCTACTGACGATTCTCTTGAGCATAAAGGGAAACCCCATCCTCCCAGTTTCCCCTTGGCCCCCATTACCCCACTTCCCCCCGAACTTAGTACTTCGGATTTGCGGGGAGTGGGGGTTGTTGACCCCTTTTTTGGGGGGGGGCCCCCCCATTGCAAGTGCCATACGTGTTGAATCTTAGATTTTAACGTGTCTTTTTTTTATTCTGTAAAACAGTGGGGGAGATATGAGAGGTGACACCATACATTAAAATCTTAAGATTGTCTAGTTCTTCAATAACCACAAAAAAAAGACATACCCCCCCGTTTCCTAGCTTCCGGTGTTTTCACTGGTAGGCCCCGTTGGGGGACCAATCCATGTCAGCAAACCCTTTTAGCTTCCTCGCCGCTCTAATTTTTTAAAGTCCATGCCTAAATATATAATTAAAGTACCACTACACTTTAGTACATTCAATTTTTTTCCACACATACTTCAACCCCCCACCTGTTCCTCCTCTTTTTTTTTATAATTCACTTCGTCTCCAT